>VTPC01005692.1:5212-121476 GCA_011009095.1 Ignelater luminosus | reverse complement strand
ACTGAGAAATGTGGTATTCGGGGTGCACGTTATTAAACAAATTGCAAACTTCCTCTTATGTTCTCCTTATGTCTCCATATCCCAGCATCATTAAAGTTTCGATACGATGTTTTTCTGATAAATGATCCATAACAAGTCATATTTTTGTAACTTTGTTATCCTCACGTTAATCAAAATGCTTAAATTAATTAAACAAATAACTTTTCGCTTTAGTTCGGTTATTAATTGACATTTATACGACGCATTCAATTGTTGCAACAAACAAAAGTGTATCACACCGACCATAATGTGACTAGATGATATTGAAAATTTAAAATACCGCGTCTAGAAAGGTAACAGATGAATAAATAAATTTTTAAGCGTTATTCAAACAATATTTTGCGTTTTAATGCAAGTGTATCAAAGTTTTACATCATTGAAAAGAGAAAAACATTCTCTATCAAATGAGTACAATAAAGGAATACCTTCCCATTAAATAAAATTGAAGCATTATTCACTGCGCTTTTGTTTTTTAAAAAATATTTATTTGGTATTGCCCTGTAATGTAAAACTAAACACTAAACAACTTTTATGCGAAACATTTTTCCATAAAATGCATATTTACTGAGATATATAGGATATTCCATACTTTTCGAACACACGGTATATAAATTGTCAGTTTTCGAGTAGTTTTGTTTTTTCAATTGATATCATGTTTAGAGCGCTCTTGCCCCAGTGTGCGGCGTCTCGGTAGTAATTCTGGCGTAAAGGGCCTTAAGAGCCGTCTAGTCTTTTTTTAATTTTCTCGTCCTTTTATTTCATCACACTATAAATAGTGTAAGATTTGGGCAATAGACTAACAGTCTCATAAATGTCTATGGTATATTAAACTTTTGAAAAATGTTAATTTCTCATTTTAGACAATGCTCGAAAAGTTGTTAACATGACCGATCTCCGAACTGTCAAAATTATTGTTTCAGTTACGTAACCTATTTTTTAAAAAAGTAAAATAGGAAATGACAGTACAAATAAACTGCAAGAAGTTAGTTCTTACTTTAAATAAGAAAAGAAACAACAGATTACAAAAACTGATGAAATTATAAAAACAGAGGAACAGGTAGCAACACGTCTTTTAAAACTAATGACTTTATAAATTTTTCCACTGGCTTTTTGAACTGATTACTTTTTTTACATTAAGAAATAATAGATGGTTTAGAGCACGCTATCACCCTTGTAATGATAAGTTTTAAAAATGTTACCAATTATTTTTCTTTTTTCGCAACTAGGGATTAACAATCTGCAGCTTTTTTTGCCTGTATAACATTAATAATTCAGCAGCTTATTGTTAGGTGTGATTCTGAAGTTACACAGATCATCTACTCTTACCAACCTTGAATACAAAAAATGATACATAATTACAATAATTAAAATTAAGAAGAAAACAGCAATAAAAGAACATAGTTGCAAAACGACAAGAAACGTACCCTGTACTTTTCTCACGCTCCAAGAGTCATCCACTTGAAGTAAACAATATAATCACGAAACAACAACTGAGCTATCGAGTCATATAATCTGACAACATAATTTAGCAAAAAATTATATCAGTTAATTAAAAGACATCCTCATCTTTCCAAGGCGGAAGCGCATATTTTACAAGTTTTAAAAAATGAAACGACGGAAAACGGAAGATTTCGCTCGGTGATACCGGTCAGGAATTTCCTATACGGCTGACAATAATTTATTATTCGATACAGCGTGATTAGAAAATTCTTTTTCTCTACTTAATTTTCCTGACTGATAAGTAGGTATGTAACTTTACAACCTCAGAAATCTTAACGACGATAATTATGATGCAAGGATTAAATACTTGAAATTGTAACCTTGTTTTATTCAAACGGCAATGCCAAAACAATAAATATTCCACACAAAGCAATTTTCCTGTTAATCACTGGTTAGCGACAGTAATTTGTCTTCGGAGCGTGCATTCGGCTGTCAAAATCAAAAAATGCAACAAAAACAGACAGGAGTTCGAATTTTTTTTGTGAGTACAATTTCGTCATGTTCATCAAAAGGTTTAATGACGCGTTCGACTGTGCTCATCGTCGTAAAATAATGGACTACGCTTCTTAAAAACCAAACGAGGTATTACTCAACAACTAACTGCACTTCATAAAAATATTTAGCCGAAGAGAGTTTGTGTTTCGAATTAACATTCTTTCATCAAGATTTAAAGAACAATCTGATCAGTCAGCCAGTCATTCATTCACGTAACAACAATGAAATTGTTGCATAATCAACCAGACAATGACGATCAACAACTGGACAAATACAATGAGTCAGATGTATAAGCAGGTGCACTATATTTAAAAGTAAAAGTAATGAATACATCATGACTTTCGATTGGGATTAGGAGACTGTGTGCTATGATAATAAGTTAATCGTAACTAAACACAAATGACTTAACTAGATTCGAGCGCCTATACGGATGGATCACAATCGTTTTCACTTTTTTTTTGTTAACATCGTAATTAAGGTCGATTGTAAACTTATTCTAATAAACGACTTCAATGCGTGATTTGGGACGCTTACGGAGTTTTTGCGATACGTTAACCAAATGACTAGAGATCGGATTTATGTGCATTCTAACGTACATAAATGAGAAAAGGAACTTATCCTTAGCTCTAAAATTAACGCACGTATAAGGGGATGGTTACACTATAGTAGTAACAGTAATCGACCCACTAAGCCCTTTAGTAACCATTATTTGACAACCAAAAGAATTTGCAATCAAATTAGAAATCTGCACAAAAAGATAATTTGCATTAATTTATATATAGGGTGAGTTTTTTCCGATGTTTAGTATGAAGATCTCGAAAACTAGCGGAGATAGAGAGACGATTAAATGGGGAAAGAATTGCAGTTTTACGAGCTTAATTTAATAAGCTACTTGTTTTTTTAGAAAAAAATGCATGACTAACTAGATATCTCGCAAAAATAGTTTTTTTGTTATTTTGTTCAGTGCCTATAACTCTGATATTATTGACTTTAGAAAAAATGTATAAAGGAAAAAGTTGTAGGTAATTATGTGCTTAATAATACAGCCTAACAGAAATTTTTTATTTAAGCTATAATTTTGGAGTTGTGACAAAACATTGTATTTTTTCTAATGGAAATCCTAGTCGGCCATGACTTTATAAAAAAAGGCCCTTTTTCAACGATTCTAACGATATACCACTTGACATAGTTAGTTTTATAAATAAATAAATTATGGCCTTTTTTTCTTTTCATTTTCGAACTGTTCAAGTAGTACGCTATGGAAACAATTGATAGATGTGCATCGCATTTGATAATAAAATTTAAGTTAGTTATTAAAATTTTTCTTTTAATTTCGAAATTCTAAACATAATTATTTTGGTGTGAAATGTTTATTCCGATGAAGTTACAATTTTTAATAAAAATATTTCTGAGAAACTAATAAACAGAGAATGACAAATGATAAATTAAGAAACAATAAAAGAAATTAGGATATAAATAAAGTAGTACCAAAACAACGTAACTGAAGTAAGTAAAGTATTTAAGATAAATGAATAAAGCAGATTTAGATAAAAATAGGTACTTCACTCATAGGTGTAACTAAAAACTAAAAATGCTGTTAACATAGTATGCTATGGAAACAATTAACAGATGCAAACGACAATTACCTATTGACAGGTGCAAATCATTTAGTTTCTAATTAATGTTGATTTTGGTTTCGTAAATTACCAATATGAGATTTTCTAATCAAGAAAAGCGTGATACGATTGAGTGTTACATTTTGTGTCATAAAAATAAAAAGATAGGGTATATCAAAAGTCGCACGACACAGTAGATGACCTTAGGGAAGCTGTACTAGAAGTTTTTCGGTTTTAAAAAGGTGTAACTTGCGCATTAATCATAATGTTGCACCTTTTGAAGATGTTGAGTCTTAAATACTTTACTTATTTTAATTACGTTGTTTTGGTACTGCTTTATATTCTAATTTCCTTTATTGCTTCTTAATTTATCGTTTGTCATTCTCTGTTTATTGGTTTCTCAGAAATTATTTTTATTTAAAATAATTATGTTTATAAAAAGAAAAATTTTAATAACTAACTTGAATTTTATTATTAGACGCGATGCGCGCATCTATCAATTGTTTCCATAGCGTACTACTTGAACAGTTCGAAAATGAAAAGAAAAACAAGGCCATAATTTATTTATTTATAAAAATAACTGTCAAGTGGTATATAGTTAGAATCGTTAAAAAAAGGCCTTTTTTATAAATTCATAGCCGACTATGGTTTCCATTAAAAAAAACATAAGCTTCTGTCACAACTCAAAAATTACCACTTACATAAAAATTTCTGTTAGACTGTATTATTAAGCACATAATTACCTACAACTTTTTCCTTTATACATTTTTTCTAAAGTCAATAATACCGGAGCTATAGGCACTGAACAAAATAACAAAAAAACTATTTTTGCGAGATATCTAGTTAGCCATGCATTTTTTCCAAAAAACAAAAAGCTCATTAAATTGAGCTCGTAAAACTGCAATTCTTTTCCCATTTAATCGTCTCTCTATCTCCGCTAGTTTTCGAGATCCCCATACTAAACATCGGAAAAAACTCACCCTGTATACAATACAATACACCAGTCTCCCCTATCACAGTGTCGTGTATGGTCCTAACACCTTGCGAAAGATCATTTGTATGTCCATCTATCCCATTAGGAGCGTCCGATAATCCAATCCGTATCCAGCCCACTATCTGCTGCAGCGTAATACTTATATATCACAACCATAATGTGTATTGCACGTGCATCCGGATGACCAAACCACCACCTTAGTTGACACAGACCAGACCGCCAGACTACCACAACAAAAACGTACCACTGCCATTCCAACAATGCCGTGCTCCAATCACAAGATACCGGCTACCAACAACTGTCTGCCACCAACTACTACTAAGCCGCATTGGTCTATCCACTCCGAACGGTCTTAGAAAGAGCCTATTCTGGCCTCCTGCCTTGGTGCGGGGAATCAACATTGATATCATCATCATCAGCGAGCAATGGTTCCAGCAAAAATTTCAGGGCTTTTGCGCAGTTTCTCTCTACTTTTCATCCTATTCCACCTTGAATAGTTACCAACAGTATTTTCAATAACGGAATCACTTACTGTCAATGTCGCACCGCTAATACCACCAGTAAATGCTGCTAATGGATTTCCCGTATCTTTTACTTAGGCCCTTTTGTGTCTCCGGTATTTTAATATTAATAATGGCCACCAACCTAACTGTTTTAATTTTCAATCATCAAAATAAACTAGAACAGAAGGCCTGCTCAAGCTGTCTTGTCATTTATTTAGAAACCACGTCTACTGTAGAGGTAGTTTGTCCATCCTAGAATTATAGTTGTTAGATTGTTCGATGTAATAGTTTTCGAAGTAATATGAGATTAAGATGTAAGTAGGTGGCTTTGTATGATGTATTAAAAAACAAAGTTTTTATTAGAGCTGTTGAACTTAGTTGTGTGTCTTTATTTTATATAAATAATAAAAATAAATTATTAAATATTAAAAGGTTATGGGCCCAGAAATATAAAAATAAAGGCAGAAGAAAATATGAAAATACTATGAATTACAAGTTGCACTAAAAAGGTTATATTTTTAGAGAAAAACAAAATGGCGCCGTCGAATGAATTAAATGTATTGACACAATTAAAAGATGGAACAAATTTTACGAATTGAAAATTTAGAGTAAAACTATTAGTGGAAGAAAAAAGTGTAGAAGCAGTATTAGAATCCGAAGTTACAGAAGCAAATAAAAAGTCAGATATAAAAGCTAGGGCCATCATTGTGCAATGCCTGTCCGATAAATATTTAGAATGTGTTAAAAAAGCAAAGACTGCGAAAGAAATGAGAAAATGTCTAGAAAATGTATTCGAAAGAAAAAGTACATTCAACAAATTGTATTTACGAAGACAGTTATTAACATTAAAGTGTAAAAATAACGATAAAATGCGAGACCATGTTTTAAAATTTGATACATATATAAATAATATTGAATCAACTGGTACGATAATGGAAGAGACTGACAAAGTATGTCACCTTCTACTTACGATACCAGAATGTTATGAAAACGTTGTAACAACCATTGAGACAATAAGTGCAGAGAAACACATCACTCTGGATTTTGTAAAGTCATGTCTCCTTGATGCTGAGATTAAACAAAAAGATAAAGGAAATAAAACAATAGAAGAAACAGCATTCGGTGCACCAAAGCATATAGAATGCTACAAATGTCATAAAAGGGAACATAAAGCATCAGAACGCCGCACCAAAAAACATAACTCTTATGGAAGAGGACGAGGGTATTATCGAAATACACAAGAAACACAAATTCAACTTTTTAGCAGTGAATGAAGAACAAATGTGTAATAATGTCGAAATAAAAGAGAATTATATAGAATTTATAGTAGATTCAGGTGCAACAGAAAATTTAATAAAAGAAGAAATGGAAAGATTTATGCCTACAGTGACAGAATTAGAAAACAACATAAAAATCAAAATAGCTAATGGACAAATCTTACAAGCAAATAAAAAAGGCATACTTACAATATATAGTGGAGGAAGAAAAATAAATATAGAAGCATTAATAGTTCCTGAAGTATATCATAACATATTATCAGTGAAGAAATTAATTAAAGGAAATTATACAATAATATTTGATAAGCATAGTGCAAGAATTATAAAAGGTAATCAAACATGGGAGTGTAAGCAAGGGAATGGATTATTTACATTTCAAGGAAATATATCATTTGAACAAGCACATTCAAATATTTGTAGTAAAAGTGATACATGGCAGCAACGTTTAGGACATCTAAACAGAAAAGGATTACAAATAATGGAGCTGCCAGCATCCAAAGAGGTATGTGGACCTTGCATGAAAAGTAAATTAACTAGACTACCATTCACATCACAGATAAAACCAGGAAGTCGTATGATAGGTGAATTAATATACACTGACATAGCAGGACCTATCACACCTATTTCAAAAGAAGGTTATAAATACTTTCAGACCATCACAGATGACTATTCGCATTTTGTGAAAGTATACTTATTAAAACAGAAGTCGGAAGCAGCAGAAAATTTGAAGAATTATATCAGAGAGATAAACACTCAGAAGAAGGTAAAAGTAAGAAGAATAAGATGTGATAATGGAGGTGAATTTTCATCGAATGATTTCAAACAATATTGTCAAAAGATTGGTATAAGTATTGAATACACACGACCATACTCTCCACAACAGAACGGTGTATCGGAAAGGTTAAACCGTACACTGTACAATAGAGCTAGAACAATGATGATAGAAACAGAACTGCCAAAACATTTATGGTGCGAAGCAATAATGTGTGCAGCATATCAGTTAAACCGTTGCCCATCATCAGCTATTAATAATAAAATTCCAGCTAATTTATTTATAGGAAAATTAGAATTAAATAAATTAAGAGTATTTGGAGCAAAAGCTTGGATAGTAACGCTGCCAATAAATTCCAAATTAGATGAAAGAGCACAAGAAACTAGAATGGTTGGATATGGAAAGAATGGATATAGAGTGTGGAATCCAGTAACTGATGAAATTATGATATCAAGAGATGTAAGATTTGATGAATCGCAAATAAAATATAATGTAAACAAGATAGAAGAAAATGTATATTATAGAGAAGAAAAGGTAGAAGAAGAAATTATAAGAGAAGAAAGTGTAAGTGAAGAGAAAAAAGAAACCATAAAAGAAGAAAGTGAAGAGGGAAAAGATGAACGAAATGGTGAAGCAACTACAAAAAGTAAGAGAAGAATCAGAAAACCACAATATTTAGATGAGTATGAACTATATACAGCATTTTGTTTAGTAGCAGAAGAAGAAGATCCTAAAACTTATGAAGAAGCTTTAAGTAGAGATGAAGAATGGCAAAAATCAATTGAAAGTGAATTAAAAGCTCATATGAAAATGAACACGTGGACAGTAACTAACCTCCCAGAAGGAAAGAAAGCAATAGATGCAAAGTGGATTTTTAAGACGAAGGAAGACGGAACTAAAAAAGCTCGTATAGTTGCTAGAGATTTCCAAGAAAATAATAATTTCAGTAATGTTTACTCACCAGTAGCCAGATTAACAACCATAAGATTTTTACTTGCGAAAGCAGTACAGAATGGATGGAGTATAAAACAGTTAGATATACCAACTGCATTTCTAAATAGTAAACTCGATAGTGAAGTATATCTGAAAATACCACAAGGTTTAAAAGAAGAAAAAGGTAAAGTACTAAAGATGAATAGGGGGTTGTATGGATTAAAAATAAGTCCAAAGCTAAAGACTTAGGAGAAGTGAATAACTTTCTTGGAATGGAAATAGAAAGAAAAGAAGATAATTTGAAAATAACGCAAAAAAGACACATAGAGAAGATGTTAGAAAAATTTAATAGGAAAGAATGTAAAGGAGCAAAATCACCAATGATTAAAGGTTTCCAAATAGATATGAAAGAAGAAGCTATTGAAGTACCGTACAGAGAATTAATTGGAAGTTTAATGTTTGTGAGTACTGTATCAAGACCAGACATAAAATATGCCACAAGTTATTTAAGCCAGTTCTTGGACAAACCAAAGAAGAGTGCATGGAGAGAAGCAAAAAGAGTACTAAGATATTTAAAAGAAACGATAAATTTAGAACTAACATATACAGCAAGTGAGAAGAAAGAATTAGAAACGTTCTCGGATGCAGATTGGGCAAATAACAAAGAAGATAGGAGGAGTATCAGCGGTTGTATAACTTTTTATCGTGGAAACGCAATATCATGGTTTTCAAGAAAACAAGCATGTGTATCGTCGTCTACAGCAGAAGCGGAGTATATTGCAGCAGCTATGAGTGTATGTGATTTAATAAATATACAAGGACTATGCAATGATTTTGATGAAAAAGTGAAAAGTGTTTTGTATATAGACAATAGAGGTGCAATAGATATGACTCGATCTTTTGAAAACAGTAAGAGAACAAAACATATAGACACTCGATATCATTTCATTAAAGACATAGTGACAAACGGAAAAGTGTTTGTAAAATATGTTGAATCAAAAAATAATTTAGCAGATATGCTTACAAAAAGTTTAACCATTGAACACTTTACTCGAATGAGAAAACTGATAAATATTTTGTAATCGCGATTTCTAATGTAATGTTAATAATGTAAAAATCGAGGAGGAGTGTTAGATTGTTCGATGTAATAGTTTTCGAAGTAATATGAGATTAGATGTAAGTACGAGGGCTGTTTGACGGAAGTGTGACATTTCAATAAAAAACAGGTTTAGCCTAGATTTTTTTTATTATTTTTCAACATAGGTCCCTTCAAGTGCTACACACTTAGTCCAACGACTTTCCAATTTCTTTAAGCCGTCTGAGAAATGTTCTTTTGGCAACTCGTCAAAATAGGCCTCCGTTGCAGCAATAACCTCTTCATTTGATGCGAATTTTTTTCCTGCGAGATTTTTTCAAATTCGGAAATAAAAAAAAGTCGCTTGGGGCCAGATCCGATGAGTATGGTGGATGGGGAAGCAGTTCGTAGCGTAATTGTACCAATTTAGCGGTCGCAATTGCAGATGAATGAGATGGGGCGTTGTCGTGATGAAAGAGCACTTTCTTACGTGCCAAATGTGGGCGTTTTTTCTTTAAGATAACATCAAAACGGGTCAATAAATCAGCATAATATTGGCCAGTTATTGTTTTACCCCTTTCCAAATAGTCAATATGGATTATGCCTTTAGAATCCCAAAAAATAGTCGCCATGGCCTTATTAGCCGAATGACCATTTTTAGTCTTCTTTGGTGCACGTTCGTCTGGTGATATCCATTGTTTCGACTGTTCCTTTGTCTCAGGGGTATGGTGGTGGATCCAGGTTTCGTCAACAGTCACATATCGGCGAAAAAACTCAACTGGATTACGTTGTAACATGACCAAACATTGATTTGAAAGTTGAACACGAATTCTCATTTGGTCCACTGTGAGTAATCGCGGCACCCATCTTGCCGATACCTTTTTCATATGCAAATGTTCGTGTAAAATATTATGCACCCGTTCGATTGAGATGCCAACAGCATCAACTATCTCGCGCACTTTCAAACGTCGATCAGCCATTACCATATTATGGATTTTGTCAACGATTTCCTTAGTAGTGACCGTTTGTAAGGGCCCGGGGCGTTCACCATCATCAGTGCTCATACGGCCAGTTTTAAATGAATTAAACCACTTGGAAACCATTCCATGCGATGGAGCAGATTCACCGTAATATTTCCGTAATTTCTCCTCAGTTTCTTTCACTATTTTTCCACGTGAAAAATAATGTTTAATTAAAACACGAAATTCACGTTTTTCCATATTTGCAAAATAGCACAAACTTAATTGATTTCTATGACTGTCAAATGTATACTATTTCACAGATTGACATGAAATTTGGAGGTTCAGCCTCTAAAAGACTGGCGTATATGCTAATGTTTTCGATTTACCGATATCAGCGCCATCTAGCGGAAAGTCACGCTTCCGTCAAACAGCCCTCGTAGATGGCTTTGTATGATGTATTAAAAAAATAAAGTTTTTATTAGAGCTGTTGAATTTAATTGTGTGTCTTTATTTTACATAAATAATAAAAATAAACTATTAAATATTAAAAATAGTGAAGCTCACTATTTCACAATGGGCAATATCAAGAAGGAAGAAGAATTTGTGTATTAGTCTAGACTAAAAAGAAGACGGAAGTGTAAAAAATTTCTTTCTGATCTAAATATAGCATGTGATGTCGCAAAATGGATTGTACTGAAGATGGAAATACTCATTTCTGAAAGTGATAGTACTAATTAGAAATTCGGTCAATCTTTAATTTATAAACTATCGTTTTTCAGTTTTGTTGCTGACAACCTTCTTAGATACAGCTAAAGTATGATGATCAGAGCCCTTGAATACATTCTTCATTCATGTTAATATCAAGTTGTACCATGAATTTATGCCTTAAGATGCGTCATGTGAGAAAAATACGCGGCTTCAATTTATTTTACACAATATATAATTAAGTATATGAATGTAAGCGCACCTCAAATAATACATATAAATCCAGAGAGAAGAAGAAAATATGTAACCTCAACTTTGAACATTTTTAATAATTTGGCTACATACTAAAATCAACTCTTTATAAGTTTTAATATTAAACGCGCGAATTACTTTTTCGCGCGTTTAATATTAAAACTGATTCCTTAATGTTCCATAAAACAAAATTGTTCATTATAAAATGCTAAGCTGCAAAAAAGATAATAATAATAAAACCTAATAACACTCTGATTTATCAGTACTGTTAGATGCTTAAGAAGAAAAACAAAAACATTTCAGTGTTCTTTAATAAGCCGTGGCTCACGGCTCCGTGAAATCAGTAAACACGGGTCATCACACATTTTCTTCAATTATACAACATTGTGAAAAAGAGCCCAAAACAAGAGCATGTGAACATGAAACAAGTCGTACTATTTCGCTACCGGCAGTTCATATTTGGCATTCCTAACCGTTGTCTGGTTATGTGAAACGAAGAATCGTGCACAATTCATCTATATAGGTGAGATCGAACCTTTCATCCAGAACGGAATTATTTACACAAATACGAAGGAGAATCGAAATTAGCAAAGCTGCTAAATTGTGCAGATCGCATACAAATAATTAACGCATTAAAAATGCACATTATGCAAGACAACGTGGCGTCTCGTATGGCTGCGAAACATTCAAATGAGGTGTAATCATCTCAGGAAGTAATATCGAGGAATCGCGAGAGTGCCTTGGATGCAATCTGGCCACTCGTCATGTACAGTTACGTTAACAGTCCACCAATACTGTTGAACTAAGTACATACAAAAGGCAGAATTGTAATTGAACGGGGTCAACGATTTCCCAGATTGTGCGCGATACCTACGAACTCTCGTAGAATACGAAATGAGAGCGCCATTTGAATGCAGTTTGATCGTGTTGGATTTGCAAACACGCAGTCTCGGAGTTTCGCAGCGATTTGCCTATCTTTAGATAAGATGGTAAAAGCCTACTCGGAATAATCATGAAAAAGAAGAACTGCATTATCTGAAATAGTATACAGGGAATGTCTCTTGCACGGATTTCTCAAGGCACACAACCTTCAATAAACATTGGTTGAGTCTCTGTTAATCAATGAAAAATGAAAGAGTTTTCCATTTCACAAAACATTTATTTATAAGAAGGATTCTACCTTCTATGTAATAATTGCTTTTTTTAACGTCACGTCGGCATCGTTGAAGAAAGCAGATTGACATACGGGTGTCTTTTATTTTCTAATAGCTTGATTAACGAACTCGTTTAAAAAAAGGTTGGTGTTCATATTATTAGTTGCTGATGTTAAGAGAAATCAGTTAGATAATTCTTTTTACTTTTAAGTAAATATTTTGTAAGCTTAATATCAAATTCATCACTTGCTCCAATTTTTACATTCCCGAGCAATTTTTTTTTTATTTTGATCCTGTCATTTGTATTCAGTTTCCAACATGTCTGTTTAGCTAGTATACTTTGATATTGAAGTCACCTAGACATTTTCCTGTAACATGTGACACTTCTCTTGTTTATTATAAATCCTTAACATAATTCGTGGTCATATTCTTCCAGGTATACTATAGAATATATGTATTGATAGTTATTCACCTCCGACTATTTCAAGGAAGACATCGGCTATCAGAAATAGATAATGAAGTCACATAATAATTCAGAAATTCCATACGGCGCAAATACAAAGGCATGAGTTAGGGTAGAAGTGAGTCGAAATCTTAAAATCTTATTTCAAAAGATTTTAGTGGCACACTCCTTGGTGAATTCGGACTAACAGGCACATCATAAGTAAAAATATTCGAGAGCGGAGGTGTGTTTTTACATTTAAGGATGATGCGTTCGGAGTAATTAAAGTAGTGTTTGTGACATTTACATTTAGTATATGTACTGGGTTTGATGGAATTGTTTTGACTTGCATAAGATGTTTTTGCTTGAAATGTAATTCATACAATTTTATCTTTAAATCGCAGTTCACATATCCATTTCAGTAATTTTCTCTTGATAACTAATTAGAAATTCCTGTATTTCAAGATATTTCGGAAAATACAGAGTGGCAATGCTTGTGGGCCCAACTGGTCGGTAGTAGATGATATTTATGAAAAACGTTCACCTATGCTGAAACTATGAACAAACTTTCACCTACGTCCATCAGCAACATGCATTTTAGTGCAGAATTATCAACTATTGCGAAACACTCTGTATAAATGGATGACAATATCTCTCTAAAAAGGGTTTCCGATGACGCTTTCAGGTTTTGTCTAACTGTGTCCTTTAAGTCCTTCACTCTCCCCACTTTGCTCCATTACGAACCAATATTGCTTGTACAGGCCACTTGAGTGCATTACACCCGCTGCTTTGCGGATCAGTACAACCAAATTTTATGTACAAAGGTTTGATCTAAATCCTCTTGGGAAAGTGATAATTAAAAAGTAAACCCTGCTTATCAATGTCCATTTTAAAAATAGACACATTGCTATTGGGAGAAAAGGCAAAGTAGTGGCACCACCCGTTCCAAAATCGAGATTTCGCCTTATACAGTGCATCCACATTTCGATGTTCACTATTGGGATCTCGGAAATTGTAAGAGATACCAAGTCGGTTAAATTAGAAAAGATTTGACTATTTTGGAGATCAGTATACTCATGCTATTGTTTTTTCAAAAAAGTTCACGGCTTACTAGATATCTGCTAAAAACAAAATTATCCTTTTTTTTAATAAATAAAAAGCATTTCCCACTTAGTCTGCCATGGCTTTAAACATATGAAAATCATTGATTATTGTCAGATAAATTACATTCGTTATGTAACAATTGCTAAAACAAAACAAAAGACGCTTTTAAGATACTTTACTGAGCATTCACAGATAGCATCAAATAAACAGCTAATGCCCCATAAAAGCGTATTTATTTTGTTTTAGCAATTTTTGCATAACAAATGAATTTTTTTGATAAAACTCCACGACTTTGTGTGTTAGATGTCATGGCACACTATGATGAAAAATGATTTTCACTTCATAACTCAGTAAAACAAAAGAATAGCTATGTCAAACCATGTATCCCTGAAAAGCATTTAAGGCGTGTAGTTCAATAATATGGAAACCAAGTAGGCGTTCCATTAGAAAAACTTTGGATTTATGTTCCGCCGCCAAAATAAAGCAAAAGACAATTGCAAAAATAATTTTTTTGTGTTTCGGAGTAAATTATCTAAAACACCCTCTTTGCTGTTCTTTTCTATCCTTGCTCGTTCTTGAGATATTTCACTTTAAAAAAAATAAGATAATATCGCGTTTAGCAAAATATCTAGTAAGCCGTGAACTTTTTTAAAAAAACAAAAGCATAACTAAGCTGATCTCCAAAATAGCCAAATCTTTTCTAATTTAACCGTCTTCGCATCTTTTAGAATTTCCGAGAGCATCGAAATATGGACACACTGTATAAGTTTCATCTCCGTCGACTTTCAACTTCCCAGCTTTTTTCGTTTTCGCGCTATGGTTTTTTTGTTTAGATTTGGACGCACCTCCTACAACTGAAGAAATCTGTGTTTTTAATGATTCTGCATACAAATACTAGAAAAATGATTATTCGAACTGCGTTTGTATATCACTTAAAACCCCCACTTCAGCTACTCCAGAGGTACAATGGTCTGCTGCTTCCACAGACAGCAGTCCTACTCGTGAGTCATGACCCTCGATTTCGGGCACTCAAATCCAGAAGTATTTTTTTCGGATCCTCTCCTATACCGAGGAGAAGAGTGAAGTGGGTTGTGGTGGGATCATAGGTATACCCAAAATCATCGACATCGACCAAGTACTTTTCGATATCTACACTCATGGACAAAAATATTGCATACTTTAATATTGTTGATTTATTCTTCTGTTTGAGAAGTAATATAAATCGAAGTGTGCTGGATTGTTGTTTTTAAGCTTAAATTAATGTATCTGTCAAGGACATTGCAAATAAGTCTTGGTATGTAAAATCCACAACTCAATTTATTGAACAAGAAACTTTAGAAGAATAATAACACATAAATAATAGCTGAACAGTTTTATAAATAACGTGTCTATACTAAAACAAATGAATTTTAGTAACGCGTGTTTCCTCCTGGAAACATTTCTTCTGGGAAGGCTGGAAAAAAGGTTTTGGATTGTTTCTTGGGGAATCGATTCCCATTCTCCTCTTGCAGCAATTCTGAGTTCATTTCTAGCCGTAGGAGCCGGATTTCCGTGCCGAATCCTTCTTTTCAGCATGTCCCATAGATGTTCGATCCGGGTAAGATCGGGACTTTATGGAAGCCAATGTAATGTTCTGATGTTAACCTCATCGAGATACTGTGTTACTGCAGCTGCTACATGGGGGCAAGCATTATCGTGCATTAGCACAAATCTCTCATACCCTATAACTCCAACATTGGGCACAACATGCTCTTGGAAGATGTCTTCAATATATCGTTCAGCCGTCATTCTTCCGTTAACCCGAACAAGCTCTGTACGTGAATCCCAATTAGTACCACCCCAAAACATTATTCTACCACCTCCAAAGCTTACATTATTAACCAAATTGCAACTGTTATAACGCTTTTCGACTCTTCTATACACCTTATTTCGTCCGCCCGTCTTCCAAAATTGAATTCTTGTTTCGTCAGTAAAACAAATATTCTTTCATTCCTCCATGGTCCGATTAGCATGAACTCTATCAAATTCTAATATTTGCCTTTTGTGTTGTTGGAAGAGACGGGGCACTACAACAGGTACTCTGGCATTTAAAGCGACTTCTTTTAACCTTCGCCTTATCGTCTTAGAACTAACAGTAACCCTTCTTACGTTTTGCAGTTCAATTCTTAATAGAGAGGATGTAAGCTCACGATTTCTTAAAGGCTGAAGTTAAACAAAGCGACCATCTGCACCTTCTTCGTCTTTTCCCTACCCTTCTTTTATAATTTCCAGTTTCCTGGTACTATTTTATAATCCGAGAAACGGTAGATTGATTTAATTGAACAATTCTTGCAATATTGTTTCTGTCTGTAATCTTTCTGTAACCTTCTTACCATAAAGTTACCATTTTTACGGCATCCAATTCTTTGCTGTAGTTATTTCGCGGCATCGTTTTACAAAAGTTTTTTAATATCACATAAAGCAACAAAAAAAAAATAGAGCAAAACCAAATTTACTCAAAAATATCGTTTATAATGTTTAACAAGGAAGCGCACTATTTCCACAACTTTCACAAAACAGCACAATTATGACAAATGCTAAAACATAAACAAATCAAATGTTTTTCACAGCCTTCTAAAATAATAACGTTACATAAAAGTGATATTCCAAGGAGAAAAATTCACATTTTTCTGAATTTATTGATATAATTAAAAATATGCAATATTTTTGTCCATCAATGTAGAAAATGGCAAATCGACTCATTCGAGGAGCAGACTGACATTGGGTTATACTTATTTTATACTTGTGGTGAGTAAGCTCCAATAATAGTAAATTACAGAAAGCACGAAAGGCAAGAAACGGAAAGAAGATGTTAACCAGTACTTTCTTCATCTTTTCACCGGAAAACTTCTCTGGTCATTTCACGGATTAAAGGAATTTATGGACTATTTCAGCTTTTTCAGGTTGCTGGACACTGTGTGTAACTAAGCAGTTATACTGTAGATCACGTCAGCTTGCAAACTATTTTTCAAACACACTAACATGGCGGTTCATAATTTTATGAAAGTGTAACACAGACAGATTTGTCTGTCGCACGTAAGGTTGCACGAGTGCCTTTAGCTAACAAAGGACTGAAATAGTATATAAGCCAAGATTATTTTGCAAAGCGCAGACCTGGTTTGTCTAACAGCGTTATTACAATTACCTTTATATTTGTTTTTGGTTTCATCTGCTTTAATTTTAAAATTTCTATCGCAACACCAATGCAAAAATAAATTAATCGAGTTAATTCATTCCTTTTATATAAAATTATACAAATGAATCTGTTTTAGTTCACTACTGATAAGTACTGCATTCCTTTTGTTTTTAATAAAATTAGATATTATACAATATCAACTATATCGTCGTTAACTGTCAACTACGTACCCGTTACAGTAACTTCCGGAATTTAAATTATAATGTAAGGTTCAATAATAACCATATACACAAGTTCGGTTACCTTAAGTTACGTCACTGGCATGAATATAGATTACATACTTAATTGCAATTATGATTTCTCGTGATTTCCTTTGAGTTTGAGAAAGCTACCAGTTAGCTAGTTCGGTGCATTTGAATATAACGCCAATTTCCTTTTATGTGTAACTTTGGATGCATTTTATTACTGCGTGAAACTTAAACGCACTTAAGATAAAATAAATAAATAAAAGAAAGTCAGGAGATGCTTTACTACAGTGTACGTTACGCGCCCAACAAGTCACCAAACATTTTTTCTTTTTTTACTTTGAGATTTAATTACTTTACAGTAAAATGTTATTAGACAGCATCCATTTAGCACAGAAGCCAATTTGAAAAAAAAACAAATAATTTTAATATGCACATTGCGTTTGATCCTTAATAGGCATACTATTAGATGCATAGAAGAAATTAATTCAAGAATTCGTAATAAAAACAAAACCTGTACTTCTGTCTGATCAGGAAACGATGGCATTTTCAAAATAATATATTGGTTCCCTCTAAAAAAGGAGTGTAACTAAAGAAGCATTTATTTGACGTAATAAAAAAAATTGAACTCGAACAAAAAATAGCTACCTGAATAAATTCGTCTATAATAATAACATACATTAGCTATTAATTATATTCAAATGACTTGCTCCTCGATAACAGTAACAGTTCAGCACTTAATAACGTACAAAAACTATGCCCCAGTTTGGAACAAGCAAATTGAATGCTGGAAGATAAAGAATTCGACGAAATTCTAACGGTCAGCGAGTCGGACATGTATCTAAAAAAATGGGTTCGGTTGCTGTGTCTGCGCAATAGTTTAAAACAATTAATAAACCATTTATTGGAAGAATTTTACGCATCTCATTAAGGCCAACTGCCAACATTTCATTATTTCCTGTCAGAATTACGACAGACAGTTAAAGTGTATAAAAAACTTACCCTATTTTGGTGATTAGTTTGCCGTGTACATGAAGATAACTCGTCACGAATCGCTTGTTGACCTAAAAACAAAACAGAAAATACATTATAAATTTTATGGTTCATCGATAAAAGAAAATAAAATTACGAAGACAACGACGGAAATAAAATATTAACCTCAAGGCAACTTAAAGATGCTAAATCTTCTTCTTCTGAATCGACATGTTTTGGTTCTTGCACCGCAGATGTGGTTCTATGGACGCGCCTACCGCCATCGGGGCGAATCCAGATTTCCCGTCGTAATGATCCCGGTGGCCCTTGAGATTCCGATTCTTTTTCTTTCATGTGCTGCCTGGCTTTTTCAAGACGTTCTTCGCGTCGTTTACGTTCTCCTTGTTCATACTGCGATAACGATAAAAAAAGTTAATTGAAAACGATGTACCAACAAACTTCCTATCTATATCAATTTCGATTTCAAAGTGAACTAGATTTACTACAGTTTGTGTGTATGTGATTGTATCTAATTCTTTTTTTTTAGTTTGTAGTGAGAATTATCTCGTGGTCGTTATGTCGGTAACACATCAAAACGGCCACAGTTAGGTATGAATCAAGTAAAACAATCAGTAATACATTAAACAGAACAGCCGCTTCTTCCTCGTTCTTCCACAAACTTAACAACAATATTACATAATGATGGTGACTGAACTCTTACTGTATAATGTGACCTAAAGAATGCTTTAAAATAAACCATACATACACATATCTGATGAAGATACTGCAGCATGAAAACAAAAAGAAACGAGAAATGCATTAGTACTTGTAAGAACATTCTTACAATAATATCCTACACACCTCAAAGTGCCAGAACTTGATATTTACACTCTATGGCAGTGAAAACAAAAAACTTGATTTATAACTTGATTCAGTATCAATTTCATACAGGTTAAAGTAAATCAGTTAACTTATAATCTCACTAATTAAAAAAGAGGATAAACAAGAGAAGTTCTACTTCATTAATAGGATGTTTGTAAAATGTCTATATTAAAACAGTAAATGTCTTGAAATATACACAGGTTTAGTTGAGTTTTTGTATAATTAAATACATTGGCAATTTAAAAATTCTTTTGAAAAGATATACACTCAATACTAAGGCTCATTTACATATACTCTGTCTCGTTTCTATAATTCCTGCTAAATTTTTGCACTTGTCGGTAACAAATACCTTATTGTGCTACTCCCATTAGATTAGTGTTGTTCTTTGGTTTGCTGTTAACTAATTAATCATATATGTATTTAACTAATATGTTCAATCTAAATCTAACTTTGAAAATGCTAGAAATTTGAAATGTATTGGAATTATAGAAATGAGACAGTGATAATTCATGTTTTCCTTCAGTATAATTTCTGTTTACCTTCATATTTCAGCAAATGTGGATAACAACAATTTTAATTAACTAATTATTAATAACTGCTATTATCGACAAGCCTTTCAAAAGTAGATGTTCTAGCCAAATAGCTTTCATCTACCGCCACTATTTACAATATCACTGAAACATCTCTTTAAATTGAGATGTAAGAATTGTGACAGTGCACTAAGGAAAATTCGGGTTTTTGGATCAAAAATCTGTAACTTTTTTGTTTTTTTAAGATGCAACTTTCAATTTTTTTAAATATCGTAATATACTATAAGCATTTTAACAAATATTGTAAATGTATATTTAACTACATGTAGTTGAGAAAAAAAATTATATTCAACATTTTGTCTACTAATATAATTATTTTTACAAAACATGGTAAATACTTATATGAAATTAATACAAGTGATGTATATAAACAATTATTTATTAATAAAAGTAAATACAAATGCAGTTACAAACATAAAACTTTCCAACATTAAATGATAAAACTATATTTTATGTTCCTGAAAAAATACAAAATTAAAATATTATAATACTCATATTCTTTTTCTGTTATGTACGTATCAAAAACATATTTCTAAAATATGCTATGTAGTAGATATACATCATTCAGTAATTTAGAATCAGTGATGAGTTGGTCCACTTTAAAAAGCTGCAGGGTATTTTTGTCAAGTTCTTTTACATTTTTAACATATGGTTTTCGGATACTACCAATGTATGGATATGAGGTGTAAAGTAACGTGTGAAATACATCCTCATTTGTCGCAGATCTTGAACACTTTCTTGCATGATGCAATCTTTATTACGAGATTCTTGGGCATCTTCTGACAGTTGTACTATAGGTAACACTGAAAGATAATTAATGATACTTCCACATGTATCAATATTTTGTATTGAAGATGGCATATTATACCAATTATATTTACTGACGTAAGTTCTTGCAGTTTCTAAAGCATATTCACCAAATTTCTGAGCATCTATCATAATACAAGGTAATAAGGCTTGAAGGATTATATAAACTCGCTTAATCAACACTTCATTGACTCCTGTAATTTCAGCAGAGCAGGTTGCATTATGAAAAAACCTTCTTGCAGTGTTACCATCATTGGTATTGCCGCTTACTTGTCGTGGTTTATCAATGATCAAACCTAGCTCTTCTCGAAAGCGTCTCTGCACCACATCTTTCTTCTCTTGTTTCATTTGTTTATTTTCTTCACTAGTAGCAGACCATTTTTGGAAACAAAAGAAATATGCAAGATCATCTCCACACAGCGAATCCAAGCGTGTAATGTTGATAACCCATAACGAAAAGAATTTTCATTTTCAGGCCTGGCAGTTACATTGCTTAAATTATTCATTAGATGTGGAGTAGCACCACAAATTGTACATGCTGAACTTGAAAGAGTATCGGTTAATACCTGTGCTACGTTGCCGTCTATCATAGTAAAGAAAAGTTCATGTTTTACTTGCACTCCAGTACCTTCTTTGTCAATGATTGATGGACTCAAAAGGTCAATTTGATTCTGAATATTATCCACAACAGCTTTAATTTTTTCGGGAGTACAGTACCAATTGTTTCATCAATTAATATTATGGGCACAAAAGAAGCAATGAATAAATTTGAGTCAGACACAAGCTTAGACACTACTGGAAGTTTCTGTTTGTACTCGCCTTGGCCAGATGAGCCATCACATCCCCATTTACTATATAAAACCAAATTATTCAATCCACTTTTATACACAGAATCTATCATTAAAATTCTAGCTGTTGTGTGATCTAACAAATCCTGTAGAGATAACATTTTTGCACATGTGTTGGTAATTTGTATAGTTGAAGCAGGTGGGTAACAGTTATTTTTACTTCTTTGTGCTTTGTAATATGGTGACAGCAAAAAACAGTTTTTTTCATTCGTAAGATCCCTCAGATATAAATATTGTGCCTTGGTCAAATCCAAATCAATAAAAACATCATTCAGCGTTTCAGTCTTATTGTAGTCTTCTATTAATTTTAAAATTGATTTCTTTTTATCTGCGTCTGCAGACCTTATTGTCTCCACGAGTTTTACTTAATTGCCTTCTCCCATTGATCGCAATCCTTGAACGTATGCACTATCAATGTGTTCAAATCCATATTCATTAAGTAATGTGGTATTTTTGCGCTTTCTACTTGATTCTGAAGAATTTTCATAAGACACACATGGTCTTCCTTGCTTTCCAGTTAATGTAGATAGTGTGGAATCTATTGTCTCGTCACATTCGTCTTGTGTCCTTGGCAAAGTTACAGAAAATTCTTTATCCAGCCAGTCACTATTAACTCTCAAAAAAGCTTCTTTTTTCGTGATGCTTGGCTCCACCGACTAATAAATTGAGGAATTACATTCTTTTGAAGATCATTAATTATTACGTAGGTTATCCTCCGAAACTTGATAATAATATCTTAAAAATGAATCCAGAGCTGATACATTTCTTCCCCTTCAATATAGGAAAGTATTAATTCACGTCTTGAAGATTTGAAAATACACATTTTTAAAAACATTAGAGAAAATATATTCGAAATAATTGGTTGCGTGCATATTTACTACTAATTTTGGTTTCTTTATAATGGGTTTAAAGGTCCTTCCTTTTATAAATAAAAATTATAGGTAATCCACGCTTTTGTCTTTTTATTAAAAACTACCAAGAATTTTCAGCGTAACAGCATGTTTTGAATATTTTTTTTTGCGTAGGGCCCAAAATCGTTCGATAGCCTTCACTTTAGGAACATTAAGATCATTTCCAAATTTTGATGTAAAAGTAATTTCTTGTTGTTGCAAGTAATCCTTAGCCTTTTTGGTATAATAAATAGTAGGCATGTCCGGTTAGAAAAGTACTTTGCGATTTTTATTCTTCCATATGAAAGGACTAAATCTTTCCTTAACACATTTTTCAAACACTCTTCACCAGTCATGATTTCATCCGTGGTATAACATTTCCTAAAAATGTACTCGACTTTCCTAACACATTAGTGGTGCTCACAGACAATGGACGGTCAGAAATCTTTTTGTAGTTATCTCATCTTAAAGTATCATATCTTCGCATAACTTTGTGCATAATTGATTTCGGAATTTACTTGTTTTAGAAGTAATAAAAAGTTTTAAACTTATTGTGATTTGCAATATTTTTGTAGATTTGCATAATGTGTATCGAAAGTGTTTCTCTTTCTTTCCGCGACATTTTGACAACTGCTGATTAGTAAATCAATTATTATTTAAAAAATTACACAGTATAACTAGATTGTATGTCTTCAACTGATTATAACAATGTTAACCGAAAGTTAGTCTTCCTACTTATTGGACAAGCCTTAGCTCATAGGACCAATAAGAATTTGACATTATATCAGCTTTACTATTACATTCAATGTAGTTAAAACTGAGTTCACTGTAGATTTAAAGTAGATGTGCTATGTGACTGCCATGCCAATTCTCAATTTGTCAAAATCAAAATAACTTGACATTTAAACTGACAAACTTTTCATTAAAATTTTATCTACTTATAGCTGGAGCAAGATTCTAATTGTCTTTACATGATTGAGTTAATAAGATCAGGTCCCAAAAATTATATGCAAATTACATAAATTGTTTAAGAGTTGTCCAAACATTCCAAAGTTGTAATTGACGTCAAAGTTGTACAACTTCCACCATATTTTCTTATTCAAATAGTTAAATTTAATCTAAATGAAGGAATTACTATTAGAAAGTATGTACATTTATTTTAACAAATGTTTCTTTACATATAATGTGATTTTTTACCAAGTTGTTGCATTTAATAACAGTTTTTGGAAAACTCAAAGTAAAAGATGTTTTGCATTTTTAACAAAACCAAAAATACTTTGCTGTACGTCACTATCAAAATATGATTTTGGCATTTTGCATTGTTGACTGTCTCTACTATTATGAAATATAAACGGTTTGTGGACAAAGATTCTGCTAGAGCCTTTATAAGAAGAGAATCAATTGTACATGGTATCTGGAAAGTAATCAGACAATGTTTAAAGGTGGAATCAAAGTAGGTCAATTGAGTTCAACTTGCAATAAGCAAAATTGCTTGCATAAGTTAGAGGCCTTCAAAATTAAGGTTACAATCATGATTTCCATTTTCTGCTATAACTCAAAAACCTTTGACGCGATTTTGTTCAAATTTCATATACTTAGGTTTCACTTATTGACAAACAAGATGGTGTTGGTGTTTTGTCCTGCTAATTTTGCCCATTAATTTTTTTTGCCGAGCGCATTTTGGAATTATTGAAAATGAAATCAGATGCGCAATTCAATTTACACCAAAAAGATATACCTAGTTTAAGCCACTAAAATGTATTGTTCTTGAGAAAGATTTATTTGAAGTGTTCTTGCAATAAGTGGAATTGCTTCCTTAAGAAGTAAGAGGCCTTCAAAGTGAAGGTCTTAACTGACAAATTACCTAGGCTTACTAAGTTTGCCTCAGAAATGTTTTAGCAGGTTCACAGTATTATTTTAACGTTTACTGTAATAGAAAAAACAATTGAATTAAAATCATTATTTTTACCTAAAGAGATCAATATCAAGTCCTTAAAAATTATATTAAAAGAGATTAGCACCTAAAATTAAGTATAACACTTTTTCGAGCTAGAATCATATTACAGACTACTGTGTGCCATACCCATAGTCAAATTACAAGCTATGTGTAACACTAAATGCATGTAGGTATAGGGAGCCACCACAGCATGTTTGGTGTTACACATAACATGTAATTTGACTATGTTTATGGCAGTTAATGTTTTAACAACTAAACTGACTCTGCACAACTTAACTCCCAGTTATATGCTGTCTGGTTATAATTCACACCCGAGTAGTATTATCAAATTAACTTAAGTAATACTAATGGATTTCAGATTTTTAAGTATTCATAACAAAAAGAAATATCATGGCAGCCATAGCCTTTTTTTTCTAAGTAGTTTTAAGTATACGTTAGTTTTTTTGAGATTTATATTAATAAAAATAAATAAATTGAGTAGCTCTCATACATAATCTAATGATCTTAGAAACAATAGAACTAGTTGGATTTTTACCTTTCTATAGGTGTATTCAATAGACTCAGCAATTTGTATTGAATGCACTGCTATTTTGCACTAAGTTCTCGGCAAGCTGAGTTTTGCTGGAACACTAACTTAGCATACTTTTTTTATGCTAAGAATACCTGACAGCCCATTTCAGCAGAAAATTAATGAAAGTAACATTTCATAATAGGTTATGCCATTCAGTAAGTTACAGCAATTGCTCGAAAGCTAAGAAATTGGTGAGTCCATTGTTCGCACCATATTATTTTTGTGAGAAAAATAACATTGTTATTGATTTAAGATCTTTGATTTTTAAATCATGACTCTGAATACTAAGTACGCATTTTACAATACAAAGAAGAAAACAGCATAAGGAACTTATCATTTCTTGAGTTCATCTGTTAATATATCAGCTTGCCTTTCTTTATTATTACTTTACTGTGTCTATGTTAGGCAGTTTTAGGCAACAAATTCAAGAATAACTCCCCACTTATTATTGCACACATAGTGGGGCAATCAGTGATCAGATACTACATGTATTCATATTCTCTAGTGCAAACAACATGAGTGGGAAATTGGTGGAAGGCAAAAACCTAAAACTGCCTAACATTGCTTACGACAAATTAAAAATATTTGATCGGTAATTTAATAAAGAAATAATGTATAATGTTTTCATGACAATAAGTTTTCCACAAATATAAACAATACTCATTTAGAAGGTATACAGGATGATTATAATTTTGTTAGGAAAGATGCAAAAACATAGAGAAAAATATTCAATGTCACCTGATCTGTAAATTTTATATTTATTTTCATACTACAGTTAACTTTCATTTTTTAACATAACATCCTGTATATTTCTTCATTTTGTAAAAGCCAATGGGCACGTTTAGCAAAATCAACCGTTGCCAACTGTTGAGTAGGTTGACTAGTAGCAACTCTCTGAACAAATTTGTTGAGGAGATGCCGACTTACAACCGCTGCTAAATCATGTCAGCTGTTATTTTTCCGTTGAGATAGGTTGAATACAGTTAAATTCAGATTAACAGGGAACATATATCGTAATGGGAGTATTAAGCGGCTGCGTTCAGAGAATCGGCGCCAGTTGGCAATCATCAAAACTAAACATGTTGAGCACTGAAGAGCGCTATTAGTCAACGGTTGCAGTTTCTGGCTTTAAACTGGAAAATTTTCTGTTTTGAGTAGATATTAAAATTCTTCCCATGTAAAGTTATAACATCAAGCAACTTAAACAACTGTTTGCTCTGCATTCTTGCTGTATTTTTAAAAACAGATGAGTTATAGGGTAGTTAACAAATAAGAACGGCTCTGTATAGCACGAAAAAGATAACCCAAAGTTGTTAACTCTTCCCACCCATGAGAAATGTTACGACCGGTAATTAATCAAAGCCAGTTGATTGTGATACTAAGTACCGACACCAAACAAAAGACGATTGCAAATTGAGCCCAATAACGATTTTCTTTCCATTAGAGGCGCTATTGTTCTAGATTAAATTTGACAAGTTTATACGTCATTTTATAAGTTTGAGGTTATTAAAATTTAAATGTTAGAAAAACGTAATTAATAATGCCTTGTTGTTGGGTATTATTTATTCTTTGCAAAATTTGCATGACTAAGTATATTTTCTATTACCTCGTCGTCATCTTCATCACTTTCACAATTATTTTTTTATAAATTGCTGTAAAACAGATTTTGTAGGGTTGCCCAACTGTTTCTGAATAAATCAAATTAACTCAAATAACTGTATCATTTAATTTGTATGATCAGATCAGAAATGCAAGTTAAGTTTCCAAAAACACGTTATTTATTCCTTGTTTCTAAGATTTAAGTTTTAATAACCTGATACTTATAAACTGACGTTTAAACTTATCAAATTTAATATAAATCAACGGCGCCTCTGGCGAAGAGAAAATTGTTATTGAGCTCAATTTGCGACAGTTTTTTGTTTAGTGTCGGTACTTTGTATCACAATCAACTGGCTTTGTAATTAATCACTGCCAATAAAACAAATGACAATTATTGCAGAAGGAAAGATCTCTTTCATTATTACATCCACAATTTTCTTTAATTCTGTTCTTTCAGGTTTACTAGTATTCTTTACATTTTTCTTCATATTTACTTTATCAGAAAACAAGAACTGATATTAATCAATGGTGAATATTTATAGAAATGAGCCTGTTTTACATTTATTATTATGTCCATTGTATAACAAATGTCAAGATATAATCTCACCTTTTTCCTATTTTCATCAAAAAGAGTAAACAAGTTTTCTTTGGCTGATAGAACAGGATTTGATGACATAAGACTTCTCATATAGTAGTAAACAGCATCTAGTTTTCTCCTCTATAACAAAATTGAATTAATTATTAACACGCGAAACAGAATAGAATTACACAATTTCAACTTACCGAATACAAAGCTAAAACTGCCAACTGATTGTATGGTCTTCCATTCTTTGGATTAATTTCATGGGCTTTAATATACCACCTAAGAAATCAAATGCAATCATGAGTAACAAAGCAATGGAGAATTTCTAGATTACTTACTGTCTGCATTTTCCATAATTTGCTGTTTCTGTTACTTGTTGTCTATACCTTGCCAAATCCCCCAAAAATAAAAAAATTTTCTGTGCCGACACTAAAGCTAACCCAACATATCCCAGACCTTTTTGAGGTACTAAATTATTATATCCCAAATAATCATTTAACTTAAATTTATATGTTTGCTCTAATAAATCTAACAAGTTTTCAAAATATTTTGTACCTTCATCAATAAGCCATAAAACAAAGTCTTTATATTGTTTTTTATTTTCTGAATCACTTGCAATTGCTTTTCTCATCATTTCTATAATGTTATAGTATAAAATTTTCCAAAAGTGTTGTTCAACATGTTCTGCTTGACAAAACTTTAAGTCCTTACATAACAAATATTCTAAACTTTCCATTAAAAATCTTCTTAAATTAACAACGTTTGCCCAACTTACTAAAATTAAACCCGCATTATTTATACATTGTAACTCATAATCTGCCCGTTTAACATCTCTGAGCAAAGCTACATAATGGCACATTTTCCAGCCTTCTGATGTTTCATCATACCAACTAGGTATAATATTGCCGTATTGATCAGTCGTATATTGATGAAGCTGTGGAGGAGATGAACCTTCAGTGCCTTCTGAAAACCCTGGCACACTAACTCTTGCACTACAATATTTTACAATAATAGGTTTACTAGGATTATTAGGATCAAATAAGCTTTTCTGTTGTTGCCCTGGACTTGTCGGTTTTCTCACATCTGGATATCTAGGTCTTTCAACATTTAGAAATGGAGGTTTAGATCTTTGTACTTCTTTATTTGGTAAAACAATAATTCCCCCTTTTCTTACTTCACCTTCTTTATGTTCTGGTTCTCTGCTACTTTCTCTTTCAGAATTATGCCTACTACGTAAAATTTCATCCCTCCAATTCTCAGGTTCATGTGAACTTGCTCCACCTCTATCAAAGCTCGATTCTCTACTAGCATTTCTAGATCTATTATCTCTTGAATTCCTACGTCTTCTAACTGCACGGCTTTCAGGTACTTTGAAAGTATCCTTGTTTGAATCTATACTATTGTACGAATTCTTTCTAGTATGATTTTGATCTCTGCCTTTCGATGGGTAGTTTCTTAATGATTGATTGTCCAAACTGTCTTCTCTTATCCTACTGCCACTTCTGTAACACAAAAGTATAAAATGATAGGAGTACTTTTTAAAATAAGTGTTAAATTATGAAATTAAACTATGTAACTCAATATATCTCAATAAAGCTAGAACTCTACATTTAAATAATAATGATAATAATAATATAACTACTTATTTTATATTAAAAAATAAAAATTAAGTTTCATTAGATAAAATACTGCATGAGCAAAAATATTCTAGATAAGGGATGGCTATGGTCCTATTTTCAATCTGAAAACATTCGTCTGAGTTGGAACTAAGGTAAAAATTAAACTGTCAGATTTCAAGCAAACCTGGTTATGTGACTTAATTTATTTTTATAATTGTAAATTACATTACACTGCAAATGTTGAAAATGAGCACCATTTTCTTGCAAACTCAAATTAATTCTTCGCCTCCTATTCTCATACATACTCTGGAGGATTACCAATGTAATAAGGGCACATTCTTCAGCAATACAGTCTCTTAATTCAGGTAATGTTTGTATAGGATTCTTGAAAATCCTGTTTTTCAAGAAAGGAAAACAAGAGAGTCCAAGGTAGTTAAATCTGATGATCTTGGTGGGAATTCTGGGTTGTAATGCAAACTAATAAGTCAATCTCCACATAACTGCAGCAAGTAATTAATTGTTTCGGAAGTCATATGGGCTGTAGCACCATCCTATTGGAAGAAGCCCTGTTGCAACTTGTCATCGTGCAATTGGTTAATGAAATCATTTAAAGGGTTTTCCTGATGCCTCTGATGGGGCCAATCAAACATACGAAATGCAGCAGTCCATACTCCAATTTTTAACAGATATTGCAGTTTCTCAAAAAATATGCGCATTTTCTGGACTCCACAATTTCATTGTTTGGGAATTAACATATCCAAACAAGTGGAACCAGGTCTCATCGGAAACGAAAGTCAGGTCCAAAAGAACATTGTTATTTGCCATATGTTTGTTAAACCACCTGTATAAAATGCGTCTATTAAAATCTGCAGCAATAATTCATGATAAGATCTTTCTGAATGAAGCTGTTGGTGTTTTCAGTGGTATGAACAGTTGGTCTACTGCTACATCCTTACAATGCATGCTTACTGTTTCCTAGAACAACTGAACACAATTTCTTACCATATTAAAGAAATCCACCCCCAAAAAGGCAATACTGAAGAACTGTTTGTGAAATTCATCCATACATGCCTGTGTGTTATACGTCCATTCACCATTTACACAAATACTATTCCAAAAATAAGATTTGATTACAAGCATTTTGTGCTCTTGAGAGAACATCATGATGAAAATAACGAAAAATGAAATAAATTTTTTTTCAAATGTCAAATTTTGACAGATGATTTTGGCAATTAGATATCCGAATCAATCAAAGAAAAACATATTTGTATTGAAAATAAGTTCATATCTAAAATATTTTTGCTCATGGGGTACATGCAGTAACAGGATGTTAATAGATATTTACATAACAAGCATTTCATATGAGTGGGAAGATTGATGCAAAAGGCAAAAGCCGAATGCGGAAATCCCACGAGTATGATAGACACTTTCTAGCGAGTTATGTAATCTTGGCAAATAAAAGCGGAGCACCACATAGGTTTTAAAACGCTGTTAATCTGACACTTATTCCTTGTTCAGGTAAATGCTCTTTATTAAATCAAGTAGGGTCATAAAACATAACAATGAAGAGTATAGTTTTACTTAAACTGAAGACAGATTTACAAAAAAAACGTGTGTGGTGCCCTGCTTTTATTTGCCAGCACTGTACATCATTTTTCCTAAGACCACAATTTCTTTAAAAATTTCCTTTAACCATTTATAATTATTTTTTTAAATCTTTAAATACAAAAAAATCTTGTCAGTAATTTGTTTTTTATTTTCTGCCTTCTTTATTTTAAATTTCAAAATTCTTTTTTTTATTTTGACAGATGTCATAATGTTCTAAACAGAGGTTAGATTTTAGTTCATAGTAAAATGAAACTGCAATGAAATGAAATGGCAAGATTATTCTATGATGTATCTGGGTTGTATATGGCTGCGGAAGAATGACAGTTTGAGTATTGTAAATTGGGCTGTTTATCTATTGACTCGGCTTGTAAAATCTTATTAATGCTTAATGTGCTTTAAGGTTATGATTTTATGACAGTTTAACCTCTTGCTGTTGTTTTTTTTGTAACTCTGTAAATATAAGGAAAATTTGATTTCTTGTTAACAAAACAAAACTAATTGGTACTAAATGTGGTATGACAGTTTTCAAAAAAAAAAAAGAAAGAAAACACTTCCAACCTAACAAAATGAAAGCATGGCCTGTTACAACCCAGAAACATCGTGAATGGAGTAGTAATTATTGTTCTAAAAATGTAAGGTTTTGCAAAAGTGTTTATACAAAGAATGTTTACAAACACAATCTTATCAACATATTAGTTTTTCTTTTTTGCTTAAAATTGGTTATCAAGATTTTACCATTATTTTGTTTTTTGTTTTTGTTTTGTTTCTTCTTGAAAACAAAGAATAACTATTCAGCACAATTTATATTATTAAAAAGCATTCAGAATGTGCCCAAGGAGTGAAACTGAATGGGGAAATCATTATTGCTATTTTTTTTATTTGTGCAAGGTTAAATGTTAGAACAGCTGATGCATCATGTACATAATCTTTAAATGAAAAATGTTAGTTTTCAAAATTCTTTTAAGAAGTGATCTCAAGTTATTATATTATTGCATTGTTTACACAGACAATGGTTTATAAACCACAAGATGGGTAAAAATATGCAAATTATACTTAAAATACAATGTAGTAGTAAAAGTTATTTAAAGACTTCCAGCATTAACCCACAGACATATTATTAGAAAGGGAAAAGGTAAAAATCACGTTTATATAAAATAAAGCAATTTGTACACAAGCATACATAACTAAACAACAAATTTTGCTACCACTTCTCTTTTAATACTGTCTTTTAGTTTTTAAGAATCACTGGTGAACAATAATTATCCACTGAACAGTATTCCTCATGCTCCCCTAACAATTACTACCAATTTTCTTTTTTCTTTAATTAACTAAATAAAAAATTTAAATGTAAGTAATTAATCATCCTGTATACTGTATTTCAAACTCTATATTAATCTACATATGATAAAAAAAGAACTAATACATACCTCTTTTTGTTCCTTTTGTTTTTCCTACAATCCAGAAAAAAAGGAATACTTAATATGCATACTTAGAACAAGAGAAACAAGAAATAATAAAACTAGAAGAATGAAACCACTAATAAACTAAACAACACTAAATAACTAGAACATTCCCAACAAGTGAAATAGTTAACTCTTTATTTTTGTAAAAAGGACGCTTAACCACAAATAACTATTTGTAGTAAGGCACTTGTTTATATCCAACTAGTAGCAAAACCTTTAAAAAAGCAAGTTTACATTTTAATCTAAAACTCTAACTAATTTAAAGTAACTAGTAATGAAAACATTCAATGTTTAAAAATGAGTAATACCTTTTATTACGTTTCTTAGAACTTGGTGGCTGTGAGGCAGTACTAGTTTCTACCAAGCTAGTCATTGAGGAACTACGTGTAACTGCATCGCTTAATGCCTCTTCTGCTTCTAGACGTACTTGTAATTCCACTTCTTCACTCCAGTCCTACAAGAAACATAAGAATAATTATTTACATAAAGCACTAATTAATCAGTGATATCATGTGGGAGACAGTACTAGGTCTAGGAACAGAAAATAATAGGTACTATTCTAGGTAGCCTTGTATAGTGTTACAGGCACAAATCCAATTATGCAAAGCACCTCATAGAAAATAATCACCCTATGACCACAAACAACTACATTATATTTTCTAGATGTTTTGGAGGCGTTTGAAGTTTACAAACACAAAGTAACTTTAATAAATGAGCAGATTGACCTTATAAGATTGCCGTTGCTGCAGGTGTTGGATGAAGGCTACCAAAATCATAATTTTGGTTGGATTTAGATCAAGCTAGGTAGTTACCATAACAACTTGTTTATTTATGCCTTTCAAGATGATATGTATGAATACAGTGTGGAAAATACTTATGGAATAAATTATCTATTTTCAGTACCAATAATATTTCGCAAAAACGCCGAGACAGGTAAACTAGTATTTTTAATCATGCTCATTTTGACTTATCTTGTCATCAGGTTTCGAGTGATGACGTCACATGCATTTTTTTTAATGGAATGGTACATTTTTAATTTTATTTTTGAATAGTACTCTAAAAGACTTCTTCAACAAACTAACATTAGATACTTTTATTTTTAACAGTTCTTGAGATATTTACACTTTTATGGAAAACAAGAATGTTTGTAATAAAAATCGTAAAGCGTTTTTAATAATAATTTCAAAAATCCACACCATTTGGTTTCAACAGGATGGAGCACCAGCTCATTATGCACATACGGTTCGAGAACACTTAAATGATGTTTTTCCAAACAGGTGGATTGGAAGACAAGATTTCCTAGAATGGCCAGCTAGATCACCAAACTTAACCCCTTAACGACACAACCCGAGTATACTCGGGTTCGAGCTCGAGTCCATTTTCCTGTAACCTGAGTTAACTCATGCAAAGATTACCATCCTTATACAGACTAAGTTTGCTGATATACCGATTCTAAATGCACAACCCGAGTTATTTCGATCATGTTAATTTTAGGTTTTACTGGTAGATGTTGATACCTGCCGTAAATGCAGGATCCGATTATATCGATCATATTGATTTTTGTTCTTACCACTAGACACTGATCTAAGTTGACACCACTGCAGTATTTAGTTGTTTTTTTTATATAAATATTCTAGTGATGCTTATTTACTACAAGTAGTGTGTAGTTTATATTATTACTATGAATAGTGAATATGATTATTCTGGTGGTTCTGATCTAGAACTACATTTAGAAGAAAGTGATAGTGAATCTTCAGATATAAGTGAATCTGATGTTCCAGTGGAATCTGATAATGAAGCAGATATTTCTGACACACGTGTTTGGTGTAAATTAACGAAAAATACACCAGCACCACCACCGCCTTTTCAAGAGGATATTCTACAATTTTACAATAAATTTATAAATGATGAGATTATAGATTATATCGCAAACGAAACGAACAAATATGGTCTCAAACCAATTCGTCTAGTTCTAGAAATGTATGGAATATACCTTGCTTTGGTTATACTACAAAGTATTGTGAGAAAGCCTGGAATGAAGCATTATTGGTCCAACAACCCTATTCTAAAAATGCCATTTTTTGCTAAATGTATGTCGCGTAACAGATTCAATTAAATAAAGAAATACCTTCACTTTGTGGATGATGAGACTTATAATCCCGCGACACATTCAAATCCAAAACTAAACAAAATATTTCCTATTTATGAAAGGCTTGTAGAAAGGTTTCGAAGTTTGTGTGTTGTTCCAGAGAAAAATATAACTACTGATGAAAGTTTTCTTTTATATAAAGGAAGGTTAGGATGGGTGCAATACATACCTCTAAAATGAGTTCGTTTTGGTATAAACACCTACCTATTATGTAAGTCGAAAAGTGGATACGTTTATAATTTTGTCATTTATACAAGTAAAAGTACAATACTCGATCCTGAATATAGTAACCTTCCCATATCATCGCAAGTTGTAATGATGTTGGTAAAACCACTCTTAATAAAGGGTATTGCTTGACAATGGACAATTTCTATAATTCACCACAACTAGCAGATCTTTTGGTATCTAAAAAAACTGACGTTTATGGAACTCTGCAAGCGAATAGAAAGGAAGTTCCAAAAGAACTGTCAACTATAAAAATCTTAAAGGGGGAAGTTATTGGATTCCAGAGAGGCAAAGTCGTAGTAATGAAATGGAAAGACAAGAAAGAAATTTGTCCTCTTTCTTTGATACATGGCGTGGAAACGGTAAACTTACAAAAATGAGGTGAAACTATATCAAAACCCAAATTGGTTCATGAATACAAAGATACAATGGGTGGAGTTGATAGAGTCAATCAACATCTAGCCGACTACACCCTACCAAGGAAAAGAGGCAAAAAGTTTTTCCATTTGTTTGATTTGGCATTATGGAATTCTTTTGTTTTGTATTCCAAAACAGGTGGTACAAAAACTGCTTTAGAATACAGAATGGATCTAGTGAGTATCATCATTCAGAATTTTGCTCTGCAACAGGTCGACCTAATGTAATTCCAACACCACTGAGATTGACTGGACGTCATTTTCCCGAATATAATACCTGGGACAGAAAAGAAGAACAATCCAACGCGTCAGTGTGCAAGATTGCGAGATGGACGTGAAAAGAAAATTAGAAGAGAATCCCGGTATTACTGTCCTGATTGTGACATGGCTCTTTGTGTAGCACCTTGTTTTAGAATTTATCACACAGTAAAACACATAAATAAACATGTAAATGTAAATAAACATCATTTCTGTAAGCTAGATATGGTTGTGTAAAATGCAATTACATTTTACAAAATATTCTTTCGTTTGTTTCTGCCCGAGTTAACTCAGGTTGTGGATTTATAGTTTCTTTGATCAAGTGTTTTTTGTCGAAATAAAGGTTTTTTTTATTTCCAAATTAATTCTATGTACTGGGCTTTATTATGTGTTCAAGAATCTGCAATAAAAAAAAAGTGGGATGTTTTAACCATCAGTTGCAAAATAAAGTGGTCGTTAAGGGGTTAACTCCATTGGATTTTTTTCTTTGGGGTTATTTAAAAAAACAAAGTATATACAACGAAATCTCAAGATTTAGATGATTTGAAGGAACGGATTACAACAGAAATTAGAGGAATAACACGTAACATATTGCACAACTTTTGGGAAGTGTGTCAACAAGTTAACGGCAAACATTTCGAGTATTTGTTACAATAGTAAATAAATTGCTCACTCGTGATTTTCAAAATTATTATTAAAAACGTTTTTACGATTTTTATTACAAACATTCTTGTTTTCCATAAAAATATAAATATCTCAAGAACTGTTAAAAATAAAAGTATCTAATGTTAGTTTGTTGAAGAGGTCTTTTAGAGTACTATTCAAAAATAAAATTAAAAATGTACCATTCCATTTTAAAAAAATGCATGTGACGTCATCACTCGAAACCTGATGACGTCACGAACATGCAAGGTAAGTCAAAGTTATTACTGAAAACAGAATTTTTAATTGAAAGGCCAACAGCTATCTATGCTGACAGTCTCACTAGACCTCACCCTTGAACTTGTGCTTATGGGGTTATGCATTTTTCAGTATGTCTGTGATGTGCATGTGAAGTGTCAAGTCGATTCAGTTTTCGACTTTAGCCTAATCAGCCTATTGGATCATATGATTTTGGTATTTTAGAGATTTACTAGTGTACATCTGTGTTTTACCAAAGAAGTAAAAGTCCAAAGGTGTGAGGTCTAATCAGGTTGTCAGACGTTCAATTAAGGAATAAAACAAATACTAAAGCATTTTGTTTTTAGTAACAAGTAAGTATATAAACATTAATAATTGTATAGGAACTGTAATAATAAACACTTTAAGTTCATATTTGAAATTTAAGGTTTTTAAACATCGCTGGACACGATGGATAGAGTAGCTAAACTCTTTAAGTGTTGCTGAGAATATGGGAGTGGATAAACAAGACATTCTGGACCTAACAAAAGCACCAAGCAGCTTATTAGATGCTTTAGAATAGCATTTGTCTTTTCTTGAAAGAAAGAAAATTTTTATGTATTCTGTTTGTCACTGTATAACGAAAATATGTAAGACTGTAAGGCAATTCTTGCCAATTCAGAACTAAGGCTGGCTAGAGGCACTCAAATCTGCAACAATTTCTTAAAAACCCCTTTGATATTAAAATTAGAAAGGTATAAGACGACCAATGACCTTACTCCTTTCAAAATCTTAAAAAATTGTAGATCAAGTAATAAGAGCAAAAAACTCTTATTCACTATTGGTCAACTTTAAGTGTTAATACCTCTGGAAGAACAGGTAGCAAAAAAACTTCTGAATAATATTTGAGTAAGTAAAGTGGTGTAAGTCAATAAAGGGTTAAGAGAAACAAAATGTTATCATATTGTGCCATTATTTCTAAATATAAGTTTAAGTTACTTTGTTATTAACAAAATAAAGCACATGCTTGATTTTTAGGATTTTTTAATTCAGTTTAAACTTTAGAGCAAGTTATATCATTTCAAAACAAAACTGACTTAAACCACTTTACGTTTCAACGGCTCATTTCTTGTATTCAGTAGTATCACCTATTGGGCTCTGGCAATTTACCTACGTAACACCCTGTATAATATACTATTTTACGATAAAACTATAATGTTTGAGCATTTTATAAATGTAAACAAATCAATGGAATTGTTAGAACAATTTTCTTATTCTGCTGTGTTGTGTAAAATTAAATTTTTCTATGTAGAGTAAATGAAACCCCCCAAAATGTTTCTTTTGCTTTCTTCCATATAATGTTAAATACATATACTTAAAAATACAAAGTACCTTTTCCACCTTCACCAGCGACAACCACTGAACCGATGGCAATAATTTTTTTTAAATTGAAGGTTACTTCCACAGATATGTAATCAATAATTTTTATTCACTTTTATCATAATTTTGATATGTTATATAAGTGGATTCAAATTATAATAAATCAATTCAGTGTTGCAATGTTTCGCAGAAATCATACCAAATCACTATTTGCAGCGCCACATGGGCAAGACATTGCATCCTTTTTTAAAAGTAACAATTTGAAGGGGTAGAGAAGCAGCATCTGTTGCACTACTAGGTCAGTTTTTGTTATTAGTTGTTGGGTTTTTTGTTTTGTTAAAAATTCTATTCCATCAGATTTTGACAGGTTTACACTCTACATTAAGTAAAAATCACGGTATTACTTGTACGACAAAGCAAGTATTACCTTCATCTGCTTAAATATTATTTAGTGTATTAAGAATTAAATAAACTAGACAATATCAATAATTATTGACATATCAGTAATCACTGCAACAGCTAGTTCACAAGCCAGTCCCACTTCGCAATTCTTGTTATTGCAAGGTCGTCTCCCATACTTATACCCCTCAAAATATTTTGTGATTGCTTTTATAAAAAGTAGATTCGTTTATATTGTTTTTTAAACTCGGAGTGCACCACTTATTGTAAAAGCCATTCGGTTTTTGCGATTGAATTAACAGAGTACGTTCATTTTTTACAGTACAGAGTGAAAGGTACAAACTCTTAATGCACCGACTGAAAAGATTGTGCATTAGGAGTTTATGGAAGCACAAGCAAAGTTGCCAAATTTGGAAACATCAAACACAATTTCTCTCTCACCTTTTTTTATTTTTGTTTAATTTCTTTATAATAATTTTGAAAATTCTATGCATCTGAACTAAGGTTTCTAAAATGAGAATTCCCAGGATCGAATTCCAGGGAATCTTTAGAGATTTTCCTAAGTTGAGTCTCAGGAAAAAGATACACGAGTCCTGGGAAAAATATATACCAAATCTTTATTACTTGGAAAAGTACAGAGTTAAGCATAAAGTGCTTTTATTTTATTACTGATGTCTTATACAAAAGAATACTCGAAAAGAAAGATTCCAAGGAACAATCACCAAATGAAGAAGAAAACGAAAATGACGAATCTGACAAAGATGAATTCGATAATGACGAAACCAAACCTCAAGATTTAGTCATATTAGAACTCAGGCCTAATATTCAAAATGCAATTGACAAAGTTAAAAATATTATATGTATTTTCCAAAAAAACCCAACGAAAACTATTGTCTTGCAAGAATATGTGCAAAAAAAATTCCATAAAGAATTAAATCTATTATAAGACGTCAGAACTAGGTGGAACTCTCTCATTGAGAGATTCCTAAAATTGAACAATTGCATCAGAAAGGCTCTGATAGATCTGCATCTGATAGAAAAGTGAAATGATGCAAATATTCTTATTTTGGAAAGCATAACACAAGTCCTGACGCCAATAAAAGTGGCAGTAGAAGCATTAAGCCGTGGAGATGCTACTCCTTTGTCAGCTGAAATTGCAATTGATTTCCTTATGAAGAAAATTAAAGCTCTCGATACCAGCCTTGCCAATGAAATATACGAGGCTTTACTAATAAGAATTGGGAAACGATGGGATAAGAAAATAATCACACTGCTTACATATCTACAAGACCCTGATAATATCAAAAAGGAAGAGTATTTCTCTTTTTGCAGTAAAAATTCAATGTATACTTTTGCAGAACAGTTGATGGACAGACTTTTTAATTCCAAGTTTACAACATTGGAGGCTTCTACATCACAAGAAAGGGAAGAAGAAGAAATCAAGAACAAAAACAGTTCAGATATGATCTTGAAAGATGAACTGGACAAGGAGTTGGAAAATGTAAGCAAAAGCTGCCCAAAGAAGGATACAAATCTCAAACGAACATTAAGGAAAGGAATCTTTGAAGTTACTGGAAAGAAAACTTCGAACTTGCAGCTGCTTTACAGAGCGCTACTGTCTATAAAGCCTACTTCTACGGAAAACAAAAGGGTATTTTCAGTTTCCGGAAAGTTTGTCACAAAAATTGGAAACAGGTTATCAGATAAATCTATTAATACACTTGTATTCTTGAATACTTTTTTTTAAAAAGCTCGAATGAAGATACTTTCGTATTTAGTCTACTATTGTTATTATTTTAACAGAATGTGGTAGATGCAAATGAAATCGTACGTGTTCATTAAAAAAACAGAATAATCTTACTCATTAAATCAATTAGTTATTACCTGAAAGCATTATCCTTACAAAATGCAATCAAAAAAGAAATGCGTTTCTTCATTTGCATTTACTATATGAAATAAAATAGCAAATTAAAAAAAAAAGTGTATGTATACCAACTGTAGGCATATGTTTCATTAAATAATTCCAGAGTCCCGGGAATTCCTGAGAGAAGCTGCATGATAACTTTCGAGTCTCGGGAAATTTAAAACCGGAAAAATCAGAATCCCTAATCTGAACTCATCTGAGCAATAAGTTTATAGACAAATGTGAGAAATCTGTATAAATTAATATGCAGACAAATTTTATTTTCATTTGGCAACCCTGCACAGAAAAAACAAAAAACAAAATACGTACTATAACCTCAATTTTCAATTGTTATAAGTATAACTGTGTTAATTAAACAAATATACATAGTGTGTCCACATTTCGATGTTCATTATTGAAATCTCGGAAATTGTAAAAGATACGAAGTCGGTTAAATTAGAAAAGATTTGGCTATTTTGGAGATCAGTTTACTTATGTTTTTGTTTCTTCAAAAAAGCTCACGGCTTACTAGATATTTGCTAAAAACGAAATTATCTTATTTTTTTTTTTAAATAAAAAGCATTTCCCACTTGGTGTGCCATGACTTTAAACATATGAAAATCATTAATTTTTTTGTCAAATAAATTACATTTGTTATGTAACAATTGCTAAAACAAAACAAAAGATGCTTTTAAGATACTTTACTGAGCATTCACAGATAGCATCAAATAAGCAGCTAATGCTTTATTTTGTTTTAGCAATTTTTGCATAACAAATAAATTTCTTTGATGAAACTCCACGACTTTGTGTGTTAGATGCATGGCACACTATGATGAAAACTGATTTTCACTTCATAACTCAATAAAACAAAAGAATATCTATGTCAAACCCTGTATCACTGAAAAGCATTTAAGGCGTGCAGTTCAGTAATATGGAAATCAAGTAGGTGTTCCATTAGAAAAAATTTAGATTTACGTTTCACCGCCGAAGTAAAACAGAAGACAATTGCGAAAATAATTGTTTTGTGTTTCAGAATAAATTCTCTAAATGACCCTCTTTGCTGTTCTTTTCTATTTGCTCGTTTCTGAGATATTTCACTTTAAAAAAAATAAGATAATTGCGTTTTTAGCAAATATCTAGTGAGCCGTGAACATTTTTGAAAAAACAAAATAGCCAAATCTTTTCTAATTTAACCGACTTTGTATCTCTTACAATTTCCGAGATCCCAATAGTGAGCATTGAAATGTGAGCACACTGTATGTTAGTTTTATAACAAAGCAGTCTGATTCAAATTTAAATTAATTAGAATTAATGTAGAGATTATGTTTACAACTTTATTTGTTTACATTTGACATCTCCAGATGATACATTTTTTCGTTCTTTTACTCTGATAAAGTCTGTTTACTTCATGTATCATGTGATTTTGCAATTTTGTAGATGGTTTTAGTAAGTTTAGTTTGTTATTTTTGTACAACATTGCTGATACCTTACAAATGATGCATGGTGAGAGCATACCTCTCCTACCATGCTGATCCCTGACATATACAAAATTATAAAAATAAAAATGCATACAAATGTTTGAAAATTAGAAAAGTTAGTTTAACTAAATTCTAAAACTCGAGAAAAAAGTTTGTTTGAACCATTTGAACATAAAGAAAATTAGAATAGAAAAACTAAACAAAGAAATGAAAACCAATAATATTATTAAGTCAGTGGTATCCAGCTGCAGCTTATGAATCACAGAGTAAAATATATTTTAAAGAAATTTCGTGTTATTTTGTTTAAGGTTTTGCTGGTGTAACATGTATTCGTAAAAACTTAACAACGATTTTCTAAAATAAGGTTATGTAAATTATTAATGGTTACCTTAATATTTTGTAACTTCATTAATATCAAAAAAACATAAATTTAATCGTTATTATAATGTTATTAAGTATATTTATATTACGTTTTCCATCCTTCGTTAGGATTTATAAAAAGGGGTTTCCCCTGTTTGATACTTAAAATAATAACCTTTTGAGTTTATTACAACACAAAAATATTGATTATACATTGTTTCAAACAATACATCATACGTACTTGAAATTAAAAAATGAAAAAACAAGAAAAAATTTTTTGCAATGAAAAACTAAAGACGTTATAATACTCAAAACAAAACAATATTGTGAAATTTGATGTCATCGTAATATTTGATAAATTGTTTATGTTATTGTAATGATAATAAATAATTCTGTATTATCTTGCTCTTAAATTTAAAATACTGTCATCAGATAATAGTAGCAAACAAAGAACAAAAACTTTATGTACTAAAACGGATTACTGCTAACAAAAATTAACAAGGCAATATCAAACTGTTATCAAAATAAACATTAAATAATAACAAATATTCTTTTTAAAAACCACAAAGAACGTGAATGTATGTTCTTGTCCACAAAAATGTATTGGATTTTAGAATAAAAATCAGAAAACTCGAAAACATAACCTCACTTCATTTTAATATTAAAAAATAAGCCAAATTTGGCACTAAATTCAAGATTTAAGACTTGGGGTGATTTACTACAATTTTATAAAAGATAATAAATCTTACCAGTATTTGATTATCTACAGGTACTATGTTACTAGCAGAGGATTCAGGTTCGGGTGTAGCTGGTGATACAGGAGATAACTGTGCTTCAAGACTTTCACGAAAACCTCGTACAGGCGTTTGTCTCTCTTCATAAGATCTATTTTTTTCTTCACCTTGTGCATTTTTCCCATTTTTATATGAATTCCTCTTATCCTTATTGCTCATTTTATTGCTATTCTTTTCATTACCCTTTTGTCCACTATACCTCTCTTTATGTGTTCTTTCATATCTTTCTGATACATCTTCAACAAATCCTCTTTCATATTTATAATTTTTAAATTGCACAGGAGTTTGAGATCGGCTCTCAATTCTATTTAAATTTTCATTACTTCTAGCCTTATTACTAAATGGTGGAGGTGTAGGAGGACGTGAACTACATGGGCTGCCAAGATTCATTCTGTCAGGTGTTACACAACGATAAAGACCACCCACAGATGAGTTTTCACTTTCTTGATGAAATCTTCCACGACCTCTACCCCTATGTGGTAATGTATAATACATGTGAGGGTAATTATTTGGCATATGATGCTGATGTTGATTATGTATGTTGATGTTTTGCTGTTGCATTTCCATAGGCACATTCATACCCGTTGGTAAGGAATAATTCTGTTTTGGCAAAAATTTATGTTGGAACCCTGAAGATGGATGCTGGGTGGTACCCTAACGATCAAATTCAATTACTTCTAACATCTATTTAATTCACTTTTACTTACTTGAAACACTAAACTATTTCCATCCCAAGTTCCTTCCGATTGTGTTCCAATATAATTAACATTCATTTTGTTGCCTTCCAAAAATTTCTTTCTCAGTCTAGGAGGTAAAGCTTCTAAATTTGGCATTTTTGGTCTTTTTTCAGGTTCTAATCCTATAGTACTATGTCGACGACCACTTGGAGGTTTCATATACATCTTATCATTAGCATAATTTCGTGGAGGACCCATAGCAGGCTCTACACTTCTTGTATCTCTTATTCCACGATTCCAATTTATATTACTAGATTGATGTGATATGGCACGAGGTTCTGAACCCTGTCTGATATCTCTACGTTGATTTACAGTTGGTGAATTGGATCGCCAACCTTTATCTTGTACATCAGATGTATCACTTGGTCTTCTTCTGTTTGAGTAGCGTTTTGATTTGGTGTTAATTACGTTAAGATGTTCTGTACTACTTCCTAGGTTACCATTAACAAATTCACTTTTACTACCTACATACTTATTGTCTACATTAATTTGTGATAAATTATCATTGGACCTATTAATACTACTAGAACTTTCACGAGCTTGAGCCACTGGCTTCGGTACATAAAACGTTTGGTCTGGCTTTTTAGGTTTCCTTCTGGAATCGTCCTTCATAACCATATCTCCCAATTTGTTTGCCGCAATATCAACTTCAACGTTTTGTTCTCTAGGCGAAGATCCTTCACTTTTTTGTTTATTATGCTTATCAGATGGTGAATGTTTTGTATAATTCTGTCTAGAACTCAAAACTAAACCAGTATCAGATTCTGTTTCTTCGACGTTATGTGCACTTCTTCGTAATGGACCACTCCCTGGTCTGTAGATTTGTTGTTGGGGTTTTCCACGTTTCATATTTCTATTTAAACGTTCTCTACCTACAAAACATAAAATGCTTTTCTGTTTAGCATGTTCAAATGGTACATAAATAATAAATTGCTTGGGATAGTTTTTTAGGTTAGAATCGCTTTGTGAAGGTTATGTAATATTAATAGAATTTTAAAGTTTATAAATTATATTTAGCTCATAAGACACACTAAAATAACTCACCAACTATATAAAAAATTAATAAAATCAGTATAAAAGAAACTAAAGTTATGTCATAAGGTTTTGACACCTACCACAATCGTCTTTATTGCGTTCGCTTGTACTTGCCATGACAGATAGGAATTACAACGGAAAAAGCCGTTTAAAAATGATCAAATCAGAAACGAGAAAACGCTAAATAAACTTGCATGTAAAAAAACAAAAAGTTAAGAATTTTGAAATATCCCGAATGTCAAAATTGAAAGTTCGCTAAATGGTTTCGTTAACCTAAGCACAAAGTTTTGGTAAACGTTTGCATGAACGCGGCGCTAAATTCAAAATTTCTGTAAATCCTTTTAAACAATGGCGGACGCTCCTAGAAGAAAATCTGTTGCTGGTCCGATGCTTTCAGCAGGTGGTGCTGGAACTTTCGGTGGCCTCGCGAAAAATTTTGCCGTAACGAATACCTACGTAAGAGGTCACGAAAGAGGTGTAGAAGGAATGTTAAAAGCCGTGACTGCAAATGAAGAATTGGTTTTCGATGGAAATATCAATATCGTATCTGCTATGTATGAGACATCATTTTATTTTTTTTATTTGAAATTAAAAAGTATTTATGTTTGAAGTGAAACTACAAAAGATATTCTATGTTGTAAATATACAGAAGATTTTGAATGTTTAGCGGTAGGATTTACCGACGGAATGGTACGTTTATTCAAGACCAATACGGCCGAATGTGTTCAAACTATGTTTGATTTAGAAACCCAACAAAATACTGCCCCTGCTACGTGCATACAGCATAGACCTGTATCTAAGAATTATCCTATTACGAACTGTCTTACATGTACCTGTATGTAAGAAAATCGGAATTAGTTTTGTAGTAAATACAAATTCATTCTTTTTCTGTTTTGCTAGACGCTAATGGATGCGTTAAATGCTGGAATTATAATTTTGGCCAGTGCATTTATACTATAAGAGAGAAAAGGCAAACGTTTGGTGTTACGTATCATCCAAGACTTCCTAAATTTGTTACTTACGGAGATGATTTAAAAATATATTTGTATGATGAAGAGTCGCGTACACAAGAACGTATACTCAGTAGGTGAGTACATCTTATACGGGATGTTACTGAATGGGTGTTTCAGAGTTTCAAAGTAAAAAGAAATCGAAGCAACCTCTTGCTTATAAAGTTAGTTTTACTTCTTTGAACAGTTCTAACACTGTTTCAGCCTTTGGAGGCTTTTGAATTACAAATAACTGTACTGCCAAAAAAACCGATAAAAAGACCCTACTTGTACCTGAACGAATTGTGGCAACAACTTAGTACACAAAGACAATTTTTGATATTTTATTAAAGCTTTCCCATTAGTATTGATTTCAAAAAGTTTGCCAAAGTCAGATCGGAAAATCGTCGTAACCACTGCACTTGATTGGGACTGTTTTCTACAATTCTCAGTGGTTGGTAGAGCTTTGTAACATTTAATTTGGGAGCACCCTCTGCGTCCCGATTTTGGCTGACGATCACTTTATTGAATGTTCCAACGTACGCCTGTTACTAGACGTAATCTGTACATGATCATCCGATGGATATCCAAAAATATTTGGACGAAGCATGGACCAAAGTAGGATGTCCAATGAATGTCCGCTAACGGTCGTCATCCAAAAACGAACGTTCGGTGGATGTCCAGTTTACGTTCGTAGATGTCCGGACTAATCATGGACAGCCATTGGATATCCGGCGGTATATGGGAGGTAGCTCTTATTTCTAATTAACAGCTTCACGATTACCTTGTCTGTAATTATCTAACATTTTTTACTTTGATTGGTAGCAAAAGTTTCTAATTTTTAACATATGTATGTTTCATGTTTATTTCGAAAAGTAGGTATCTTCTCGAACCCTACCTCGTGGAACTCCATGCTGTATACATACACAACACATAAAATAAACCTATGAAATTTAATACTATTGCGTTTTATATAGAATATAATATAAAATAAATTTTTATAGTAGTGAAGCACCGGGAACAGCTGATGGCCATGTATCACGTATATTTGCAGCCTGCTTTAATCCCAGATCAAATCACGAATTCATAACAGGAGGTTGGGATGATGTGGTACAGTTTTGGGATTTAAGACAGCCTCATGCGCTACGTCGCTTATCAGGATTACATATATGTGGAGAAGGTCTTGACATTAGTGCAAAAGGAACAGAGGTAAATAAAACTTAATACAATTGAACTTCGTTAACTTGAACCTCAATAACACAAAATCCTTGGTAACTCAAACTTATTAGTTATACAAATGATCGAATTATACATTTATGTAAAGATATCTTAATTAGGCAGTTAAAGTTCTGATTGCTCGAAATGTTTGTTCTTTCCTTTCGAGTTCGAGTTATCGAAATTCGACTGTAATTAAATTTCATCAAAATCATTCCTAGTTTTCTCAAAAACATGAAAAATATATCCTAAAAGTTGTTTTTGCGATTAATAAATTTTCACAAAATTAGCAGAATTAAAAAAATTCTTTTCTAGAGTGATGAAAAGTAGTACCGCTATGAACTTGCTAAATGGTTATCCCAAACAGTAAAGATAGCTACGAATTGTTAATACAGAAAATTCTTTTGTCTTTCGTCTTTTAGCATTTTTGGAAATTGATAGAGGAAGATAGTAAAGATTCTACAATTTGGTCAAAACAATGTCTACATCAACATTTTAGATCAGTTTGACACAACATAGGAAGCCACAGGAAAACAGCAGATTTCTTCATTCTTTCGCAATAGATTTTTTATGTTTCTGTCTCTCTTGTTCTCAGGAATCATCTTCCTCGCAAATTCTCCTTGCTGCTCCACCATGATCTTTTTCAATTTTCTATGTACATAATTGGTACCGCTAACATAATTATTGCCAATCAAATGTGGTGTCCATTATAAAACAATGATCTTTGTTTGTTTCGTCGCTAATTCAGCTGAAGTAGTAAAGCTAATTCTGTAGGTATCATAATTCTGTTAGGTTCGTTTCGTAAGTTTTCCTCAAATCGAGCCCAAGTCTAACCTTAACCAACTCATTGTTACTTCAACTGTAACTTTTTGTAAATCGCATTCCTTTTATTAAAAAAACAGTATACTTCACCTTTTTAAAGGTTCTGCAGACCTTTTTGTCGCTTGGGACTCCATTTTTAGTAGAAGACTCGACCGAAAACCCGTGGACGTAAAATATACATCCATTAGACGATCCGATTTGAACGTCTTACTCCGTACTTATAGTCAGATTACATGCTGTGTGTACCTACTATGGTTACACACAACGTGTGATTTGACTATGAGTACAGTAGTAAACGTGTATACAGGGGCGTCGTCACAGGTGTGTCGTGGTGTACGGTGCATTCGGGCAAAGGTTTCCGGTGCCCGGTAACCTTATGCTGCAGGGAGCATACGGTTTGGATATCCCCATGGACGACCCCCATGAGCTATTCTCATCGAAATGAGGGGGGCACTTAAAGATTTCATATACAGGCGGCCAAATTTTTAGTGACGTGTCCATTAAAAGTTCAGTTTTTATACAAAATTCGTCTGAATATTCATGAAAGTTCAAGATCAAGATCAGAACAGGTATTGCTAATTAAATAATGAAGGAAACAAATGAAATCTTATTGAGTGGAATTTTAAAAAATGTCTGACCCATCCAAAAAGGTCATCAAGAGCCGACAAGAACAGTGTGAGAGCTTTCATACTAATTGAATCTTGGCAAGATGATTGAGTAAAACAATTTCAAAAATCGTTCTTCCAGACAGATTACTCACGCAGGGACGGTCAGTATTATGATTTGCGGTTTTGTGCGATCCCGTGTCATATCACAAATACACATTACCGGTGCAATACATGAACTTATATTCATAAGCTGAAGACTTGATTTGTAGGGCGTTCAGTGTGTGCAAACTGCATAGTTACACCCTCTCGTCTCAGCTGTGTTGCTAAGGTGCGTATGAACTTTGCGAGAATACCTCATGCGATACCTGGTTTTAGTTGTGAAGCTGCCTCGCCCCGAACTGCCATGACACGAACTAGGAGCTGTCGGTTTTTAAGTAAGCTCGAAAAACGTCTCAGGTGAACGGGCTCACGCTGTATGGGAGAACTTTTTGTTGCATATACATGTAACAACATGTTTGCTTTGCAAATCACAACTGATATACTGAAAGCTCATGCTGTCGTTTAGTTGTCCAGACATTGCAATGCAAAGATGCTCTGAAGCAGCCTCGCCAGGCATCTTTACAAAGTTGATATGTACCTCAAGACGCCTGTGGTTTACGAGTCGAATGTAAACCGACCATCATTATGTAGCTTTGTAATGATGCCTACCAATGCAGCAACTCTCACATTTTTACATCACATGCCGCCACCAGTTACAGTGTTTTAAACAAAGGGGAAGCAACGTCACCATGGGCCTGGGTTCAAAAGATTTTCACGAATCCCTAACCTTTTGTTGATTATCCTACCAAATATATGTATCAAATCAAAACAGTAGTCTGGGAAAACTGACAGTCAGCTACTCGGTAATGGAGCTACTTACCCAGCAAGCAGAGTAATTAACGTTATTAATTGAATAAATAACTTCATAAAGACATCAACCCCATTATTTTTTAAATTGTAATTAAAATATCGATATTAATATTTATCTAGAACCGTTACACAACCAACACCTCAAGATATCGTTCATAAAGAGTGACTCTTTTTTGAATGGTTATTTTAAATGGCATTATGTGTGGTAGTTATCAAACTTCCGTTTTCTATTATAACATCTAGTTTGCTATTAAATCACATCTTTTTCAAGTTCTGATATGACGTTTTTGAGCTATGACATTCTGATGTCTTTTCAAACGTGAACGTGATATAACTGACAACTAATAAATCAAGTGAATTAGATATCTCTTTGCTTGCTGAGCAACCGCGATTCACTGTGAGAGCTGGTGAATTCAGCTAGTAATGCAATTAATTGCTAAATTCTGTTCATTAATAGCAGTAACACTCAACATTTAACATGCATCTACTGTGAATTGAAAGGATTCTAAAATATTACTTACCTCAACGGACACTACTGTATAGAGTCATTTATTCGCCAACCAATGAGACATAAGTTTCAAATGACATCACACAAAACTGTTTTATTATACAATTTCAACCTACGAGTAGATTTCAATAAATGTAATAATTGCTTTTATACTGATTGACATGATAAAACACTGTTAAGTATTTCACAGAGGCGAAACATCACAAATAAGACGCATACAATATTCTCTTAAAATTGGAAAATTTGTTTTTATTCGACGATATTTTACAAATGCATTGTAATCACATTTTTACTTTTTTTTTTTTTTAAATCTAGATATTAACTTGCGCTTGGCAAAGAGAAAACCCACTTCAATTATGGGATTATGGATCAGGTGAATTAATTGTAACAATCGAACCAGATATTCATGAAAGTTTAGTAAGTTTTATAAATATAGTTTTCGTGTGTTCATTTTCCAAATGACTTTGTATTTTTAGCTTTATTGTGGGAAATATATAAATAAAGATTACATTCTTGTAGGCGGAACGGATAAAAATATTGTGCGAGTGGTTGATCTTCATTCGTATACTGTAAGTTTGAATTAAATAATTATCAATCGTAACAGCAATAACTTTTCAGACTGCCAGTAGCATTAATGGCTTACCTGGTGGTATATACTGTGTTGATCTAGGTCCATTAAAGAAGAGCAAAAAAGTAAAAATAGATGTACCAAAAACCAAGGCAGCTGAATTAATGGGACTGCCAAGAATGGCATTTGTGAGTGGAAAAAAGGTGTATCAAATAGATCATGTTTAAATAATAATCTTTTTATTCCTCATGAATGCACGTAAAACAATTTTAAGCGATACAATCTTATTTAGATACTTTACACGCTATAGTACAAAAACTCTTTTTTATGTTCTATCACACATATACACACAAAGCAAATGGAGTATAGCCTATTTACTTCTAAAAAGTGAACATCTCTTTAGACAGAAAGAAAATAAAATCCGTACCTTCAACTTCTCAATAAGTTATGCATTTCTATATGTATTTTCCTTTCAATACTGTACACTAAAATATCCATAAATATCTTTATTTTCTTTCTTTAACAAGTTATAAGGCAGCGAAGATGCAACAAAGAATACTTTAAGAGAAGCAAAGGTACATTCTCATTATATTTATTATGCACGTGTGTGTGTTTGTGTCTTAAATAAAATGAGCACTAAAATCAATGCAAATTAACTTAAGCACTCATTTGCACTTTCGGCAACTCAAGCCTGGTCAGCCACAAGTTCAAAAATAATAACAATCGCACACATACAAGACTAGATTTCTCGACAGCCATGTAACGGAAGTTCTGATGACTTAAATTATAATAAAAGAGAGAAGAAATGTGCTAAACTATGTGATGTCAAAATAAATTTGATATGCAACAAAATCTATTTTTTTTCTCTATGATTTGATTTTAACTTTATTGTAAAGTGGTCCATAGGTTTTTCTTTTTTTTTTGTTTACATTTGGCAATGCTGTGTTCGATAAATTTGTGTGCATCATTTTGTATATATTATAGAGAGTCGGAAGTAATTCCACTAAAAAAAAAGGTAAGAACAATAAATTAAGAAAAATTTAAAATATAATAATACTGGGTCTCATTTAAATTTAGGTTATCATAACCTGTAAATAAGATAGGTTAGATTTTTATCTTCATAAAATATGTTCTTGTATATTTAAAAATTAAAAAAAAGAATATTTCCAAGGGTTCTTTCACATGAAAATTTCTTTTTTAATACTTTGACTTAATATGTTTAACCTAAATTATTTACACAGGAAATGATTATTGCTGCTATTTTTGTTCATTCAATAAGAATCTTTCAACTTATTGAATTACCCAGTAGTTCTTTCAGTGACTTTTCCAAACATTTTGTTTGTGAAAAGATGAAGAGAGAAGATTTAAGGACAAATATTTTCTTTAGTAATTTTTTAACTATCATTTATAAGTTGCTTGATTTAAAAGTATCTATTAAAAATACCATGAGAGTACTTACCAGTAGCAGTGAACAAAACGATGTTATATGCATGCATCTTTGTATTTTAGTTTTACAATCAATAACAATTATTGAGGTTATATCTTTGAATTCTGTGATGGATATCTCTTACAAGTGCATGTTCAGTTTATCAGGGTAATTCTTCTCACTCATTCAAAATTACAAAAACAGAAGTAATTTAACCACAAAACTGTTGATTAACACGAGAATAACAATTTTATTGCAATTTAGAAAGTTGAGGTTATTCAAAGATTTAATTGTCAATTTAGCAATTTTAAATACAGCAACAATGCTGAAACATATTTTGAAGAATGCTACACAATATGGCCTACTGTTTTTACAGTTCTGAACCATCAAAAAGCTCCCAGTTTTATCAACAATCTGATTTAAAAATTTTATATGCTTACCTTACTTTTTCATCCTAATATTGTACAGGTTAATAACAAGTTTAGTATTTTGAATATTTAATGCAAGATGTTATTAGTCAATCAAAAGTATACATTTTCAATATTAAGACAGACTAAAAATAAAGTAACAAATCTCTAATTTTTCAGATTTGCATAATTTCATCTGACCTATACATAGTAAATTTCTTCTTTTACATGGAACAACTTGACATTTGCCCTTAAATCTTCAATTTAAACCTTCTGTGAAATGCATCCATCGTTTTGTATCAACAAAATTTAATAATCAAGTCTAAAAAAGTATAAAGGAAATAATAACCAACTTAAAAAAATATTTTTTAAAAAATTGCAGGAGATCATTCAAATATTACTATTTTTTTACATAAAAAAACATAAGACATTGTTCTAATATATAAATACACCAGTCTAAAATTAACATATATGAATTTTTAAAAAAATATTTTTTGTTCCATTATTATTACAAATTACTGCCGGAAAGACAATTGAGCAGTTTTACAACATTGAGCATATTACATAGTATTATAAACAAGATTATTATGACGAGGCTTTATACTTATTCTGGCTAATGGATGAGTTTTACCAAACTGCTGTTGTTGCTTTATAGCTGCTTTAGCAATAACGGTGGCAACGACAACGTTTGAACTTTGATTTTTTACAACAGGCGGTGACACTACTGATGGAGGCTGCTTAGACTGGTTTTCTATGCTCTTCTCTGCATTGGTCAAGTTACTTTTACTATGATAGCTAGAAATTAAAGGTGTTTGTGTAATTCTAACCGGACTTTTTTCCATTGATACTTCAATACAAGAAAAGCGAGTATTATTTCTATTTTGTTGACTTTTTGCAGCAAATACTTTTGGTCGTAAAGTTACCTGAGAATTTTGATTTTCTTTAGTGTTGAGTTCGAATTTTCCTATTAGCTTTTTAAAACTCAGATCCTCTCCTGGATCTGAATTAGTTCGATTTAAATCACATTTATCTTTCTCTACATGAACACTATGTGGAGATGATGGTAAACTTTTATGCTTTGAGCTGTCATCCTGAGCAACTTCGATATAATTCTGATTCATTTGGTTTATTCGTTCCACATTTGTACTACTTGTTGTTTTAGCCTCGAATTCTTTCTTTAAATTCCGTACAATACCACCAGCAGCATTATGATCCCGCTCAGGTAATTCATCTGATTTCCTATTATTATTCGAATATTTACTCATATTTTCTATGAAATTTTTGTGCTGTTTCACAGAAAAACACTGTGCCGTATTTATCACATTAGAGCTTGATGAATCTTTGTTAATTTTACTAATGGAAGATACATTTGATGCAGATCGTGAAAGAGAACACTCTTGAGGAATAATTTCCATCGTCGAGTTTTCTGGTGCGCTTACAGACAAACGAGAGCCGTTACATTGATTAAAGCTACCACTTTTAGAATTTAATACTATATTAATTTCGGCAGATATGGCACTTGAAGAATTTTTCTCTGGAGCATCCTCATTTTCAAGAGCCGCATTCTGAATAAGCGCCACATTAAAGGCCTCAACAGCGCCTTCGTTTTCTGACACCACCGATACAGGATACTCTGAATGAAGTGTTTCAGAAGATGATGATCTGTATCGACTTTCTAACAATTGAACTGTACCATCGCCAGCAAATGGCAGTTCATCATTATCTTGCTTCAACTCTATTTTCTTTCCGCTATTTTCTTCTAATTTCTGCTTTCTTCTTTTTACAGCCCCTGGATGCCAGGGAATTTCATCTTTATCATATGGGTATACCCCACTAGGGCTACCCCCAAAATAATCAATACTACTTGGATGAAGTACTTTTTCTCCTTTTTCATTCATATAATGCACAGGACCACCAGGTCTCATGTCATATGAGCCCCAAGAACTGTTTCTAGAAGGTAAAGTTCTTGTATCACCTGATCCCCACGAACTGTGCCTCGAAGGAACATCACGTGTTTCACCCTGGTAACCCAATACTACGGCACTATCGTATGAACCCCACGAGCTCTGCCTCGATGGACAATCTCTAGACAATTCCTCGTTAGCGATTTCTGTGATGTTGGGAGGAAGTGGAGGAACAGTCGAGACTCGTTGCTGTTTCCTTTCTTCTCTATCAAACACTCGATCCAATTGATTTGAAAATGGATCACCGTCTTTTCGCAGAGTTTTAGTTTTATTATTATACACAACTTTATTTTGTAATGTATCAGGAACTTTGTTTATAGTATTACTAAAGGGCACAGCACTATTACGTGTATCTACAGTTTGAAGCACAGTTGACGAAGTCCACATGGTTTGTTCATTTCCTTCACTATTTACACTACATTTAAGATCACAGGCATTATCGGTTGAACCATTACAGTAGGATACTTTACTTGGCTGCTTTTCTCCAGGATCCCATATTTCCTTCTTGACAAGCACTGCTCGTAGCATAGGCGGTGTTAGTTTGGTTTGTGCTGTTAGTGCATCTTCTTCAGTCAGATTATAAAAGGAACTATCTAAGTTGTAAGAAGGGTTAGAAGAAGGCTTAGGGTTAGAAGCAGAGTCATCATTTTGATTTGCAAGATTCAAGACTAGCTTTTTCCGACAATCTTTGCTTGCAATGGTATCCTTCTGGGATTCAAATTCGTTTACCATCTGTTTCACTGTTGCTGGTACCTTTTCATCTTCAGACTTATCAGATACTTGAATCTGCCCAGGCAAGTGCCTAATTTGGTTAGGAGAGACACTATATGACTCACCATTATCACAGGGTAATAGTACATTTCTATGGTCTTTATGATGAAGTTTCGTAACACTCTTATGCCTCCTTAACGATCCTAATGATTCTTTTGATAACGACTTTTTGTTTATATTCTCTAAAGATCGAAAAGGAGTAACCAATCCTGACAGAAGCTCATTTGCAGAAGTGTTATCAGGGGACCAGGACTTTGGCCTATTTCCCAAATTTCTTAAATCCTGTCCCGACATCGTCGTTTGCAGAACGGCACTGCGCGATAAGGCTTGCAAAAGAGGAGTGGGCTGACTGCCCGGTAAAGTTCGTTCACTTTTATCACTAGGAGATTTTAAATTTGTCTCCGATTTAGACCGTTGGAGTTTCTCTTTGTTCTTCATCGCGTCCAGAATGCCCTGATAGGTTTCGAGTTGTGCCACGAAGCTTGTGTTCGGTTTGATGCAGGTGCGCTTCTCTTTGACGTGTTGCATGGCCGTTTTGAAATCCCAATTGTACGCCTTCATAGCGTACGCTATCACTACGGATGCCGACCGACTAACACCCATTTTACAATGGACAAGTACTTTTGAACCTTCTTTCCTAGCTTTTGAGATATATTTATAAGTGTTGTCCCAATATTTTAGTAAGTCAGTCTTTTCATCATCGTAAACGCGGATGTTTAAGTAGTCAAATGTGCCTGGGAAGAAATTGTCTATTTCTCTTGTTACGTTCAGGATATGACGTACACTGAAACAAAGAAAAAGTATTAAGATTAAGATTATTAATAAAAGGGAATGATACACATATTTTGTGTTTATCTATTGTTACAACTCACCCATTTCTTTTAAGTTCTTCGTAATTGGAAGCGTTCCATTCCGATCCCAAATAAACGTGGTCAAAAATCTCGGTGGGCGCGTCCATCTGTCCCAAAATGGTCAACATTTCTTGGTCAATGAACGACTTATATTCTCCGAGGTCCATATCCAGCTCCTCCTCCAATCGATTTCGTATGTACTTACTGGTAACCTCATCGAGGTCGACGCTCATCATGATCTCCTTAAGTGTAGACCTGATGACTTTTTCGGTTTCGTCGCGTTCACGGGGTTTTGTCCTAATTGAATCGGGCGACGGTGGTCGTCGCGATTCGAGATCGTCCATGGCGTGCCATTCATTAAGACACGATCTATCCGATTCGATTCTTTGTTCATAATAATCAACCCAATCGTGAGACAAACCCCCTTGAAAGTAATTTTCCTCGCGCGCCTTGGAACTCGCTTTGTGGAGGGTCTGCAACGCCGACCTGAAATAATACAAAGGAATCCGTCTAAATTAACTAGTACGAAAATTTATAGGCTTATCCTAGAACTAATCACGACGCCCTTACGTGTCAGGAAATAGCTCAAGACATCCTGTATTTTATGGTTTTGATAAGAGGCATGCAGAAATGCGAATATCTTAATTACCGCAGTTATCTACACGAGTGTATAGTAGACGGACGGAAGTACAGTGAGGTTTACCCAACCGAGTTATCGAAAGAATTGTTACAGTTAATTCTTTTTTATAAAGAATAAATTTTTTAAATTGTGTTCCGTTAAAAACAAAAACATAAAAAGTAAAATAAAACGGAAGAATTCAAATAAATTTCAAAACTTTTTCCAACTTCTATGAACACACATTCTAACTTTGAATTTTCCGGTAACTATGTAAGTTATTTCAGAAACGTTTAATTTTGTTGATCAGCAGAAAAACTTCGAGGAGGTTTTAAATTGTTGTTTTTAGAGATAAAAGGAATGGAAGAACTTTCTACTTTAAGTGAATACAAATCATAAAGTAGAATTTGAAAAAGCAAACAAAATGTAAATTAAATAACTTTGGCAGTTGACAAAATCATAATAAAATCTCAACGCACAAAAAATATACAGTGATCAAAAAAATCCGTTGTTTTGTTCTTTTATACTCTAGTTTGAATTGCTAGCCAACTACGTTTGTAGTTAATTGCAGTTAATGCTTAATACCTGAGAGATTTACCTTGACTTGCTAGTCGAAGAGATAAAACCAACTGAGGTGAGGTATGAAGCGACAACGCTATGAACATAAATCAATTTGACTAAATAGAATACAATAAATGAAGTAAGAAAATGGGATTACTGGTAATTATTCTATTCGATGTGGTATTAAACAGTAATTTATACTATTGAGTGCTTCTCATATAAGTTCGAAGTTCATTATCTCTACTAATTGTATCTATCTATGTATTAAAAGATTGAAGTAAAATTTATTCATAAAGCAAAAGTTGCTGATGTGATGAATAGGTTATGAGAGATAAAAGCAAAAGCAAAGGTTTTGTCGATGATGTAATTCTAGTAGGATGAAGAGACTTCGATAGGGGTTTAGGTTAAAATCACCTAGAATCTGTAATCCGTTCTATGAATATGAAACTTTGCGTACAATATTCTTTAAGACAGTTGACCCTAAAAACATCTTTTCATTCAAATCCCCTTTCAATCTTGAAGGATTATCAAAGTTTACTGTAGCACATTCCATTCAGTGGATCACGCCTTCCTTTACAAAACCAACCATCCCAAAAGCACTATGATTGACAGGTAAGGGGAAAGCGAAACTTATGCTCAGTAACAAAAGAGAGTATCAACCTTTGATGAAGTCATTTTGCAAAAATTAAATTCTGGAATGATTTGAAAAATCATCCTAACAAGCAAGGTATAAAAATTCTGGATGGACTCTAGAAAGCAATCCAGAAAGAAGTAAAAAAGTTACCTCTGGGATATATCAGAGATTCCATAAACGTCACGTCGAAAATATTACAACCGTACTTAGGCACACCTACTCTGGCAAAAAAACTGAAATATGATGTGCAATACGGTTACAACGAAATGATATTCTTGAAGATGGTTGTGATGTAATACCACACAACTGTTTCTACATTAAAGGAAATCCACCAAGGGCAAGGGAAACATTTATTAATCAACGCTTGACCTTTTGGAGCCTGGTTGTGTGGTGTCCAGTGCTTTCCCTTCGACCCTCAATCATTTATGTACATCTACACGTGTCTATTGCTCCATTTTTTCTCTACCATCTTTAAGCTTTTCTTCAAATATTTAAAGCTAAACTTCATACATAACACCAAGAAGAATGCATTCGAAAAAATTGTGTTGAGTTTTCGATATTTTGACATAGCCTCAATTATGAAAATGAGGTCAATTTGTACTAAAAATAGAAGAAAATCCTTGTAGATCCCGTTTAGATCTGCTTGATTACAGAAGTAATGTTGTTGAACATGTGGTTTGTTACATTATTCAAAATGGCTACCATATATGCTTGCTAGCAGGCAAACTTGCATTAGTTTGGGTTTGAACCTTCGAATTATTCACAAAAATTAGATCATTCGGACATTTATTCTTGGCTACTCCGCCTTGGTTCACAAACAACATTCTCGATCGCAAAACTACACCTACTACATAAAAACTATTGGATGATTTTGCTACAGAGTGATATTTTCAATTTTCATTTATTATTTTATAGATCATTATCCGCCTTGTCAAACTTTCATGTCAGTGAGGTTGAGTCAAGTTTTTTTATTACTTTTTTAAAAGCTATCTGTAATCAAGGGCAAGTTATACTTCTGATAAGATGAGCAAAGAGTAAAAGTAAGCCGAAGACTGTCATTATAACAGAAAGCGCCCAAAGATGTCAATTCATATAGCTATGAGCAGAACAGAAAGTCATCTTAATTTCTTAGTTTTTTTTTTTAGAAGGGATGTCATGAAGGTATGTCACGTCGACTTAATATGGCTGAGTCCAGTTGACATTTGAAAAAGATATTCAGCAACCCATTTAGTTGGGTTTCTTACCGTTCGAGAATAATGCGTGAAAACGCCCGTAGCAATCTTCCGGTCACCCGACAACACTGGATATGTAATCTGCCCTACAAAGCAAAAAGGCCTAAACTTGTAAAATAAACAAAACCGGGTTTTTACTGAAATTTAGATGTATACGAAGCAACAAAGCCGTAATTTTAAAAATAAATGATACAGGCCAATTTCTAAAAATGTCCTATCCCATTCAAATACGAAGAAAGTAAGTAATTTCATGAAGATTCTAAGACTATGGTGATTAAGAAAACTCGATTTTCAAATACTTCTTTGTTAGTAGGTACAGCGACATCGAAGAAAATTTATTGCGGTCACCTATGATGGATCTATTGACCCATGTCTGGTTCCTAATCGAAATTTTTGTGACACATTTAAAAATTCGCATCGCAAAATCAATTTCGATTAGGAAAAGACATGCGTCGATAAATCCATAGACGACCGAGATAATTTGTTTTTGATCTCGCTGTATAAAGAAGGGAGATTTATTCCGGTCCACTTCCACTTCTGTACAAGAAATAGCACAAAATGGGTTTTTTGAGTTATCTTATTTTAAAATAAGAAAAAGCTTAGATCGTTTTGTATTCTTTGCCCAAATCTTAACATATCTTGAAATATAAAATCTGATATTTCGATATTTTAGCGGAATTTAGAAACTTATCCAAAAATGTCAAAATGTGATCGTTACTGAATTTCGACATACAGGATGTCCTGTGACTTGACTTTGATATTTCATCAATATATAGATTTAGTACTAGAAGTCGACAATAAAGAGTGGTCATTTTGGCTCTTCTCAATATTGACTGAAATTTTTAGTTGTAGGCTACGCAGTTTTTCTCATCAAGATTTTTAATTACATCAACCCACTATAATAATTGTTCAAAATTGTTCCCGGCCCCGCCTGAGTTTTGTGTCAAGAAGTTTACGTCGATAAAGTTTCGTTGATTTAAACCACTGTGCGTGCTAACCGCATATGTGGCTTGGTACAGCACGCACTCTATGTTCAATTTAAATAGACACAGTGAACAATTTTCACTTTGTTCATACGGGCGAGGTACGCTGTTGTAGTAGATTAACGCAATTAAAAATCTTGATGAGTATAATTGCATTTCTGTACTTTTCAATCTATAATTAAAAATGCCCATAAATTCCTTCAACGTTGAGAACAGTCAAAATGGCCACTATATTTTCGACTTGTAATGACCTAAACTATACATTGCTGAAATATCAAATGTATGTTGCGAGACACCCTGTATAGCACTATTAGTTTATCTTTTGTTTAATGTGAAGACATTAAAATGTTTTCAAAACAAACGTTAAATAAAAGTTGTCAATTTACACAACCTATATTTCCATTTGTTTATAAATAATACAACGAGCTAATTTGAATTTCTAGCAACCGATTTTAGAATGAAATTTGTAAGATTCGTACGAATTCTCGCGAATTCTATTTTAAAATAGGTTAAAACCCAAAATACAACTACGTCACAATGTAATATATCAACTTGAAACAGCTAAATACAAATGTTATGTGTGTAATGTTATAATTATAAATCTAGTCGTATTTCCAGGAAGTTTGCAAGAGTTATAGTCGTACAATGGATTAATTATCATTGTTGTTATTAAAACTAGACTTTAAATATGGATGGATTCCTATAGCTGCTATTACTATATTAAAGAATTTCCCACACGGAATATGTAAAAAAGTCAAGCACTATTTCGTTATGCATTTTAATTAGGAAGAGGCGGATGATGCTGATGTGGTGCACGTAATAATTAAATGTCGATATTGTTATTTAATAAAAACAATAACAAAAAGCTGGAATGACTCAATTATTTATTTCGTGTACTTAGTAACGCCTAACAATTGTTAACAATATACAAAGCATAGCTGAAACATTTTTTTCTATAATGAAGGTCGACTAGTTAACGTGTGCGGATAATAAAGCGAGTGTTTTATACTCTGGACTATTTAAACGAGATTTATTTGTAAAATAGGCAATTGAGCAATATTTTCGACGTTATTGTACATACACAAACATAATAAACGTCATTCATTGTTGCATTACATAAACAAAATCTAGAAGTCGATAACAGCGTTTTCAATGTCGCGCTGCTCACGATTTACTTATTAAAAATACCTGAACGTAGTACTAGCAGAAATAAATAGGTTCAGATTTCACTTTCAATGTTAAATGGAAAATATAGAAAGTGTAATTGATAGGTAGACATGAATACATTTGAAATCGCAGCTGGGAAAATTTGTTAAGTGAAAATTATTATTGTATAACCGGTAGGTAAATTGTGTTGAGGATGTTGAATTCTAATAACTTGAGTGACCGGGCTACTTTTAGTACACATGGTGTTTGTAGTCTTTTTCCTGCTTTTTTTATATAGAATTTATGGTTAACGCTGTAAATTTGTAGTTGCTAACAAGATAATACATGTAGTAGTTATTTACACTACATGAACAAAGGACACTTTTAATTTATTGCTTTTGTTAAAGTACTGTAACGTTAACTAATGCAAGAAGTGTTCCTTCAATTAGATATGAATAAGATTCGAGATTTTCTAGATTCATGAATTTTGAAACTGCCAAAATATATCATTGCTAAATTTCCCCTAAATATTCTTTCCAACAGGTTAAATCTGACAATGATCATTCCATTTAGATACGGATTACCCACGTCCTTTACATATCTTACTGTTGCACATGACAGATGATTTTCTAAGTTAAAATTAATCAAATGTTGGCTTGCCCAAAAGACTCACGAGCCACACAAGCTTTGCACTGACGCCACATCGGTTGAGCAGGCCACCACAAGTGGATTATCAATGTGCTTCTATATAAAGGGTTTTCCAATAAGAGGTGTTATTTTGATATTCAAAGAAAAGTGCCATTTTTTAATATAAATGATCGGATGTTTATTTCATTATAAAGAGGAAGGTATGCCGTTAATAGTGGAAAATAACATCAGGCAAATGACCACCACGACCACGCTTACAGGACAATATCCTTTTCATGAAATTTTCCATAACCAAATCGCAAAGTGGCTGCCCTATGTCCTCGATAGCCTCACGAATTCCATCTTTGAGGTCTTGAATCGACGCTGGGCTGTTGGCGTAGACCTTCTCTTTCACGTGGCCCCAAAGAAAGAAGTCGCAAGGTGTTAAATCACAAGATCTCGGTGGCCAATTGTGATCACCTCTTCGAGAGATAACACGGTCCGGAAACTTTTTCCGTAAAAGATCAATGGTTTCGTTGCTTGTGTGGCACGTAGCGCCGTCTTGTTGAAAGTAAACGTTGTCCAGATCAATACCATCCAATTCCGGCCATAAAAAATCGTTAATCATCTCTCGATAGCGCAATCCAGTCACCGTAACTGTTGCTCCAGCCTCATTTTCGAAAAAGTAAGGTCCAATGACTCCGCCGGACCATAAACCGCACCAAACAGTCACACGTTGAGGATAGAGAGACTTTTCAACAATAACTCTTGGATTTTCTGAGCCCCAGATCCGACAATTTTGCTTGTTGACGAAGCCACCGAGGTGGAAATGGGCCTCATCACTCAAGATGATTTTTCGATGGAATTCTGGATCATTTTCATGCATTTCAACGACCCAATCAGCAAAGACACGACGTTGTTGATGATCGGCCGGCTTGAGTTCTTGTGTTAACTGGACTTTATAAGCCTTAAGACCCAAATCTTTATGCAAAATACGGTGTAATGACGTTTGTGGAATGGCTAATTCCAAAGAACGACGAGGAATGGACAAACCTGGGTTTTCTTTAACACTTTCGGCTACAACAGCAATATTCTCGGCTGTTCTTGAGCGACGTGCACGGGTTTTATTCTTCACATCACTAACTTGTCCCAAGAGCTCGAATTTTTTCACCAATTTCTGTATTGCGGTCCGACAAGGTGCTTCACGGTGACCCAAAAATGTTCGAGTTTTACGAACCGTCTCTGCCAAATTTTCACCATTTTTATAGTGAATTTTAATAATTTCAATGCGTTGTTGAAGCGTGTATCGTTCCATATTTATTAATGGCGTAGTTTCTACTTGTCAAATGTCAAAGAATGATAGCTTCAAAAGTGACGTCTACCGAAATAGCGGGCTATTCAAAATAACACCTCTTATTGGAAAACCCTATAGATGACTCAACAAAGGTAATCAATTTTCTAAAATTTGTTTATCTATCCAATAAGTGCATACGAAAAATCACGAAACTAAATATGCCTCACTTGATTTTAGTTTCTTCAAATTTTAACCCTGAAGATGATGCTTTTTAGGTCGATGTAAGAGCCTTATAAACAAAAAAATGATCTATTCAATGAGATACTGCATTTTCAAATGTGACTAAACAACAAAGCCAAGAAAGTTTTAATACACATATAACGTCAACAATTGGACGGGAAGATATCTATTTTTAATAATGATAACAAAAAAGTCTTATCTAGATGAGACATACCATTCCTGATTTGGATGATTATAATCAGCCAATTCTTGATGGGAAATTAAATTCCAAATACTCCTAAAACTGTAATACGGTCATACTAAAAAAACAAAAACAACACGAAAGCTCGTTTCGATACCTCTCGGTCGTATAGTTACAAATTTAAAGTCCAACATAAGTGTATTATAAAGTGTGATCAACAAAAGTATGTTACTAATGTTCAACTGTTAACCGAGAAACCGTGAATAGCAGCACATAAAGTTCAGTTTTCGCCTCCTTGCACACGTGCTAATAATTGCGATAATTCTTGGTACAGCCCTCACCCTGAGTATGAAATATTCGATAGCGAGATATATCTCCCTGCAACGGTTCTATCGACTAGACGACCACACGCCTATGGGGACCAATTTCTCCTACGTTATACCACTAAATCCGATTTTCAGAATGCTTTTCGAAAAAAAAGAGCGTATTACACTTTTTACGTAGCTTTACCTTCTTTTTACAGTGGTTAATGTTTCGAATCGATATACCCTACCATTCCGGCACGAATGATGAAAAACCAAAGGATTTCAAAATTTTCTATCTTTGAAGATCACCCGGCTATTTTAACCGAATTTGGAGGCAAAATGCACAAAGGTCAGCATTAACTACCCTAAAATAACGGCACTAGAAAGGGTGGAAGAGGAAGAGCTCCCCATTCGGTTCTGAGGGTCTTTTCGGAACCACGTATAAGCCACTAAAGTACATCTGCGGGAGAAGATTCTTCTTTATAGTTCAAAGAGTGTCCATGCTAGGATCGTATATACACCGTTTTCAGTTTTTTGCATTTCTGATCTGGAAGATGACTTCTTAGGTAAAAATATATATATACAGCCTTTTCGCTTTCCCATTCCACGGCGCATAGGAGGCTAGCAACTACACTTTCCTAAGACAACAAAAAATAAGAAAAATTCGGACATACATTCAATATTTCACGAATGCATAGTTTAAGATCAGTACAAATAGAAAGTAAAAAGTGGTCATTTTGGCTATTCTCAATATTGAAGGAGTTATTGATATATACAGGGTGTTACAAATTCGAGTAGTTGTATGGGGATCTCAAAAACCGTAAGAGATACGAATTTGTTTAAATTATTGCAAAGTTGCGCATTTTAAATACATTTACTTCTTTGGACAGAAGGGGCCTTCAAAGAGCTATAATAACTATAAAACGAAAAATAAATCAATGTATTGAAGCAAATGGTGGTCTTTTTGAGCATTTATGAAAAAATTAAAAATTTATTTATTTTTTAATTTAATTTTAATAGTTGTTATTGTTATTAGATTTCTCAGTATTTCAGTCTAGTTTTAGTTGTTGTTATTGTGAATTTTCCTTTTCGTTTGTTCAAATACATTTTAACGCGAACAAAATAATAAAATAAGTTTAAATAAACTTGGACTAAGTTTGTTTATCAAACCGAGTTTTACAGTTATGTTAATTTGTCTTACCACACGAATCCTGATTAAGATATCCAGGACCGTACTAGCGGAAAATTGGACGATAAAAGAAGCACCATTTTCTTTACTACAAAACGCAAGTTTTTAAAAAAAGTAATGTGGGTTTATACATTTGAAAACCAGTTTTCGACAAAAACGTAAAAAGAAATCCAGGTCCGTATTGAAAAAAATCGACCTGATGATGATATCTGAAATATGAAACATCGCATTTGAAAAACGATTATACAGTTTTAAAGAACATAAAAAAGTGCTCTAATAATGTGCTATTAGTTTTTAAATAAATTTGAAAACAAAGGCGTAAGAAATTAAAAACGAAAAATTATTATTTCGGTTTTTTCCGGATATCTCCGGAAATATTCAAAATTTTTTAACTTTTTAACGGCATGTTGTTAGGCACATAAATGCACAACTTCGCAATAATTTAAACAAATTCGTATCTCTTACGGTTTTTGAGATCCCCATACAACTACTCGAATTTGTAACACCCTGTATAATTGTAGACTGAAAAGACAAACAACACAATTTTACTTATCACAATTTCTAACTGCACTAACATACTATAATATTTCATTGTTCGGAATGGCCGGGTCTTGTTGCAAAAAGTCTACTTCGACAAGGTTTCCACGATTTAAACATGTTCAATTTAAATCGATGAAACCTTGTCGACGTAAGACTTTTTGGCACAAGACTCAGTGATTCATTTTGAACAATTAGTGTATTGAGTTAGTGCAAACATTTTGATACTTTCTAGGTCTACAGCTAAAACTGTCTAACACTTAACAGACTTACTTGTTCAAAATCTACTCAATATTTACGAAGTTAATTTAGAGGTGTTCCTCTACAACACGAATCTCAAATTTGTTCTGATAATGAATAATTTATCGTTCACTTTCTATGATCAACGAAATTGTTTCGAAAAAGGTCGAAAAACATACACGCCCGCACAACAAAAGAAAAAAAAGTGGTTGATGGACATTAATTAGAAAATCGCAAATTGCCGGCAAGTAGTATTATAATAATTTATAGCAACAAATAAACTTGACAGGTCCTTTTCCAATTAACATTTAAAACCGGTACCCTTCTTTTGTTTGTATAATAAACAAACACGGATACAAAATTTATCTTGCTGTTCGCGACACCTTTTAAAAGTTCCCACTTTTGCAAAGTATTCAATCCGCTTAAAACTAATAATTAATTAAACATCAAAAAGGCGCTAATTAAATATAAATTCGCAAGCAATTAAAATAAAACGGTCGCTTAATTTTACTACCTAATTTCGTAAATAAGAAATAACAGACCATAATTTATTAATCCGAGAAGAATCTGGAAAGGAATTAATTATTTAAAACTTCACTTGGCACCCGCATGAAGTATTTCGAGCAAAACTTCACAAAGACGAATTCTTAATTGATACTACTGCTGTTCTTTAGACGACGTGTTTCCATGATAATTCTCAATTGTGGCACGTTTTGTGTATGACTAATAATGAGTCTAAATGTCTTATCGTGTGGTTCTCCTACGTACACCGTGCTATTTACGGAAATAAGATTAGTAGTTACATTGATTTGAGAGCGTTTTAGCGAAAGTTTCACTTCGTGGCTATCAAACGTATAAAGCTAATAAAGCACAAATTGCGATTTGCATGCATTACACAACACACCATCTGCAATCGTCGAGGATGTTAAAATCTAAATTATCCTTATACGACAGTTGCTATCTACAGTTAACGCAACTGTTGATATTTTATAATAAAGATCAGAAAGTTTTATAAGAAATTACTATCGTTTATTTAATGTTTCATTATTTATTCCATCTCCTGCAGGAAGTGCACGTGTTGAAAATGTCAATTTGATGTTTACAAATTAATGTGTAATCTGAGCTTCATATAACTGTATTCATTAGATGGCGCCATGATTAACAGAATATTTTAAAAAATGTACCTCATTTCCATTTTGATATCTTCCTTATAGGAATTAAGAAAGAGGTGGTGATAAATTCGCTTTTGTGTACTACAAAAATACCTTACCTTCATATCTCTATCGATTAGTATTATTTGAGAAACTTTCAGACATTGACAAACCTACAGGAAAGTTTATGAGAAGAAGTTGTACAGATTCTACATGGTAATGTTTATTACTTAACCGAAAGATGTAGAAAAATAATAAATACGCACTGATGTCATCAAATTTGTGTAAATTTAATGGTTATGGAAGAAGAACAACGACCACCTCCTACTAACTCAAATTAACAATGGTAGCAATTAAGTAATTGTTCTAGAACTCCCACCCGATATTGTCTGATAACGTAAGGGTAATAAAAATAAAATGATGTTAAATAAATAAATATTTCAGTAAGTTGCACAATCTAAAAGCGGGAAATATTTTGTGCATATGTTCCCGCAGCTTTGAGATAGCTATATTTGAATACTAACTGATAAAGAATTGGAATCCAATGCAATCAATCATATAATTCGATTCGACACTACCATTATGTCTAATAAAATTATATTTGATAAGGATTGTGGCAATTTAATAATAAGGAGACTAACCATGTTGGTTTTACTGTCTCAAGACCTTGTATGTAGGTAGGATACCAGAGTTTGTATCGTAAATTATTTTGGAGGTCGTCCCATACATACTTTTCTATCATTCACTTGTCATTATTTTCTTTAGTAAAAAGGTAAAGCATTATAGTTCTGAATTCCGTTAAGACGAATAATGCTTCGACAGCTGTAAATAATGATTAGAATAATGGTAATGATAACAATCTAAACAATTTCAGATCTGTTAATAAAACATTCAAAATTAACTCGAAGAATTATCAAGTTTGTTTTAAAATTTAAATCAAAACTAATCGATGACTGGTGCCCCGAATCTCTGAAAAGATTTATCAAATTAGAAAAAAAACATTTACATATGGAAGATTTACTGAAGAACCCCCGTATGAACCACATTTTTAAAATTCAGCCCAACTTCATGCATTCATTCAGTAATTGCGGCAAATACATTTTAAAGTATAACGTGACGCGAATTTAATCGACTTGGATTGTTTTCGTCTCCGAACAAAGTTGTGAATCGATTTTCCACATATCTTTTGAACCGAACACTTCCCCGAGTTAACAAGATAACGTCATAATATCCAATATTCCTTGTGTCTTTCGCACAGATATTACTTTAACGTTATCCTAGTAGGCGTTTTATGCTTTAACATTAATGTCGCCCGTTCCATTTTATAAGTCCGCAGGGAAAGTGCTAAAATACATTCTGTGTCAATTATTTATTACTAATAATAATAAACCAATAACGCTTATGACACACATAAAACTTTAAAACGAGAATAAAGTCTTGACCGTGGGGAAAGATCAACTGCGTCAATACAAATTTCCCAACTACATTCTAATGTTTTCATTTTGTACAAATTCACATTCATTCATGACTTTCAGGTTTTTACCGTACCCGTTAGAGTTCCACATAGAGGATAATTTCGCTAAGGTGCATCTTTGATTGACAACCATTATCACACTTTGAATCGATTCACAAATGCCAGATGTGAATGGAAAAAATGCGAAGTAATCCAATGCACTTTTTTTCCGTCAGCTCTCAATATCCGTTAGAACCACGCAAACGTATTTTGAAAACTGTCCATTGTCAACATCACAATCTTCAAGTTTTCGCTTGTAACTAGTTGGTTTATAAGACATTGAGGAGTCCTAACATGGCCATTTAATGAAGCCCGACCTCCTCGAACACACCAACACGCGAAGCCCGCGCGCGCTATCCTTATAAACAGAATAGATACAACACACACTCACAAACAACAACTTATGGTCTAATTAGGTAAACACTAGACCCAACACTGCACTTATTTCGCGCACCGAAACTCAAAGCGAAAACACTGAAGATGGCAGTTGAAGATTTAAGTAAAAAGTAGTCGTGATGCTGTTTCAAAACCAATTATGTCACTAACACATAAAAGTTACAGCAAACGAATATAAAACGCACGTCGCAACGTAATAAGGCAATAATAAAACCGTTGCAACACACAAACCAATACGTCGATCAAATTCTATTATGACTTTCACCCATAACAGACTGAGGCGTAATTATCAACATCCATGAGGACATCGAACATCCATCAAGGATAATACCAACTATACGACTGACCAGAATCCTTAGAAACGTGCAAATTAAAAAAGGAAAGAGGAGTGGCCACACAAGAGACAACTTGCTTTGATCGACATCCTTATTTAGACATGACTAGATAAATTTTAACGATGATATAGCACCACGGTTGTATTATTTTATTTAAAGACTGAAACGATTGTTAAATACTGTTAATAGAATATTTGAAATATTATATGATATTAAAATAATTTAGAAAAATGTATTTTAGAACGAGTTTGATATTTTAGCAATTTAATTATGACACAAGCAAAAAAGAACACTTTGGTGGAATTGAAAAAAATCTCCAGACATAGATACCCGAACGGAATCACAAAGTAGCCCTTCAAGAAACTCAATGACCAGCGGAATAAAATCCAATGAACGAACGGACATGTAACTGCATTTTATTATCAGCAGCAAAATGTGCGAGACACAGAAAACGGTACCAAATATGGACAGATTGTCAATCGCCTTCAAGATTGTCAATCATATTATTTATACGTGGAAGGTGGAAGTCAAACGTCGTTGATTCACGAGGTCGCCGAGACGGCGGGTATGGAAAACCGCGCGGAGTTTTTGTTGGGACCAACTTTTATTGAATGGATGCGTAGGTTCAGAGGCAACAGACACCGCCGACGAAATTGTTTATATGGTGGACAACTCAAGGAGAGAATATAATAAAAGCTTACTACTACCGGAAGGATTACAAACAGGATAAAAAAAATTAACCAGTCATACTAAACGGAAATCTCATTAAGTTTATTTTGTTATTTGTGCACAAAAAACCTCGCCGAATTTTTAATGTACTAAAGGTGATAATTTAAAGAAAATTATCTATTAACATGAAAGTGCTATATTCTCTGAATAAAAAGAATTAGTAATTAGAAAAAACCTTGAAAAAGGTTGATCACGCCTGAGAATAACCGATCACTTCAACACCATATTTTTTTGTACCGCATTCCATAACGAATGAAACTTTTGTTGTATAAAGAAAAAAATGTCATTATATCACTTTTTATTATTTACCAATCAATATTTATTCGAAGTATGTACTTATTTTATAGTTTGGCACACCTTAAAATGTTAACAAAAAAATATTCTATTATTCTAAGATTTCTTTTGCTAATCGATACTTCAAATAAATCAAAATAATTTTTAATAGCTTTTTTAAAAATTGTGTTTCTGTACAATAAAACTTTTATTGTCGGTACAAGTTTGTAAGATAAAATTAAAAAATCAAATATTTAAATGGCGTTCCGCATGTAAACCTGCGAGGCCTGTATTATTTTACAAACAACAAATTTAATGGAATTCGAAATGAAGTTCTTAATCATAAAGTTCCTGTGACCTTACAAGTCTTATTTCTAATCAAGGAGTTTCTCATTAACTGCAGGATAGATTCAAACAATCAAGGGTTAAATCTCAAAACAATCTTAGAAAGGTTTATTTTAGTTAATCATTTACTTTAGCTACCTAACCTCTGTTTTTTTGGTAATCGATCTCAAAAAATTTAAAATATAATTACGCAGAAGACTCCAAAACTGTCCTACTCTGCACAGCTACTGCATTATGGGATTCATTCGTCTGACAAACTCTTTGATATGTCGATTGTGATATATTCACGATCAATTTTAAGATTTCTGGACGATGGGATGCCTCATCGAAGAGCGACTCGCTGAGATATCGGCTTAAGTTCCTTATTGCTTGAACCTGAGACTTCAATGATTCCATATAATTTTAATTTCCGATAATCCAAAAGTTAACTTCACGACGATTCACAACTAAGGTTATCAAACGTCTATTCTAAAACAGAGACGGTTTGTGTGTTTTCTACGAAGATATCTAATTTGTCTAAATTACACTTCTGCCAGGTGTCAACCTAAATTGAGAGAAGGCGCTCTACTTCACGAAAATCTTTTTAGAGAATACATAAATCAGCATATTAGTATATGCACCAAGTCCTGACCGTTCGTTTACCCCATCACACCTGGTCCTAGACTGTCACCGTCCCTTGTCGCTTTGGGCCAAAAGAAGTAGGTAGCTCTCATATCCCATGGCGTGGAAGGCAACGACTTAAGCTATGCTAACAGAATCATCAGTGACTGGACTCTTGATAAAGAGGCCTCCCCTTAGAACTGCAGTCTACCTACTCAAAATAAGCAGAGGAGATAATAAATATATTATATGGATAATCATCGACTTGCTTTTTCAATATATCTATCTCAACAATCAGACTTCAGGAAGACAGCAGTTGCAGATACTTCAGTGAAAATGAAGAAATATCTATTCACGTTCTATGCAAGTGGCACCGTTACCTAGGCACTACAAACCCGGATGAAGGCTATACTGTCATTTGCGTTTGCAGTGGGTCTCCTATAGGGCAACTACAAAGTGTTCATAAATGTTTTTCACAGTGGTCTGTGAAATCATGCATGCGGCTGCATATGCCGCCTTTTGAAAATCTGTTAGAATATTTGTCACGTTACACTCATTGCATCGTTTTTTAAGAATTAATAAGTTAAAATTAGTTGTTAATAAACCAACAACTTTAGTCTTGATTTCTGGAAAACGACTTTTTCGTAGCGTAAGTGCAATTAGTGAGAAGAAATGTGGAACAATTCAACAAATTTCAGCGCAAGATTAACTAAATTGCTGAATGCAGGACAAAGACATTTGCAATTGACAAATGACAGAAAACAAATTCCATAGCTAAACATTTATGAACACTGTATAATTACATATCAGCTCCCTAAGCAACAGTTACGTACATATGTACATCCATTTCGATTTCGGCGTATTTTATGTTTTCCATCGATATGTCTATAATAGTCATAATGAGAACTGATAATATTTCGATCAAGTATTTCCATTGGTATGCTAAATAAAAACCAAATACCAGTCACCTCAAGAAGTGTCTCCTAGCTCAGAGTTTGCTTCGTATATCTCCAATTAATTTAGCAATCAACGAACCAACCACAACCGCACGGAGTGAACCCGTGCAATGACACCGTGCCACGTTTCTGAGTTGACCAACACATCAATCTCGTTGACATCATGTATTACCCAAACAGTGTTGATGGTGATGTGTCCGACATAACCGTTTCGGGATCTAAGATTCAATGGGAATATTCGTACAAGTATTTCCATTTTGGAAACTTTTAGGGAAATAAATTCCTTTGCCCATCGCTAGTTTAAACTTGATAAGAACATAGTTCTTGAAGGATTTTGGAAATGTGACAAGAAAAGTATAGAGTAAATAGAAAGAATGACCAGTGTTCGATGGCTGGATGCTGAGGTTCGGAAGAATAAAATATCCGAAGGCAAGCAAGGAATTGTTCAAAGTATCCTTAGTTAAATCCGATGGCAAGGCAATGGTTTGAGAGAGAAGAATTACAAATGTATACTTTTTGTGTCTTATACTTCGGCCAGATAGAGCGCTATGCTACGGACGCTATACTCGCTATGTATGCTTTGTTCGCTATGTTCGCTACAGTGGGTGGCCAGACTGAAAGTTCTTTTTTTACTAAAATTGCTTTTAGTTTGGTCCGAGATGTTGGCGAATAGTGTACCCTGGGAGAGTAGTGGTGGTTCCGATGAAGAAGATGATGTTCTGCTGCTACCTGGTTTTTGCAATATTCCGGTAATATTCTCCCACTCATTGTCCCTTATGTTTTGATTCCGGTATTCCCTTAGTGATTTCTTCCATAGACATGGATATTTTCTAGTTTCTGCAATTACAGTCTCCAAAGACTCCATTTTTTTAAAACATGTGGTGAACTCGACACTATGGTATACACCACTGAGCGTGCTCTTATCACCAGTTTGATGTCTACTGCGCACTTGGCGACGAACTGAAAAAAACATCTGACGACAAAACTTCCTGCGACGTAGCTAACATTGCGAACATAGCGTACATAGCATACGTAGTTGTGTGTGACCAGTCACATTAGCAACAAAGTGAGTTATTTCTTGGTCACATAACGAACATAGCGTACAAAGCGAACGTAGCGCTCTGTCTGGCCGAAGCATTGTCTGAGAGATTTTGTATATAATATTCCAAAAGAGTAGCACGTTCTTCGACACAGCACCCCCTCTCCGCATGGGAGCCCAATAGCAGCAAAGTATCACTCTTTCCTGGGACGCCGAAGCTCTTGGAAGACACGTGATAGGAAGAATTTCATGGATAAGTAATGCATAAAACATTTCTTACAGAAATACGGTAAAACACGTTTGTAGAAAAAGAGTTACTTAGAATACGAATTTCCCAGCACTATCCCAAAATGTCTTCGTATAATATATTGGATGATGCACCAACTATCAAAGTTAACATGCCTGAATTATAAAAATCGTTGTCTTTCAAGTAAAAAATGGAAAATAACAACAATAGTGCAGTAGTAACATTCGGACTTCGTCAATTCTTGGTGGACAATTGAGTGTGGTATACCCTCATGATCAGATTGAGTGAAAAACTGCATCCATCAAAAAGTTCATAATTAAGTAGAGACAAGAGACAAAATAGTGCCATCTTTACTGTGAACACGGAGGTAATTCATTACTTTAAACATTTGAACCGAAAGTGAGAACCTGATTTTGCAACTTTTAATTTGTGGTATCAGCAGAGAAACATACTACATATAGTATAGTATACGGTTTGAGATTAAGAATAAAATTTCATTTTCTGGAACTTTTAATTCGGAAAATGTTTCCGCTATTTTTACAAATTTGCACAACTCGTAAAACACATGAATAAGATGCAAGATTTAGAATATGCGGCAAATTTAATTATATCAACAACTTGAACTGTTGCCTAATTCAAATTATCTCAAATAGTCCACAATCACGTTCTGCTCCGCGTTATTCACCGCAAAATTACGTTAGGAGAACCAAGTAAAAGGCGACTAAACGTCTAAAGTCTGAGGTAGTTGATTATTCTAACAAGCGTTAATTGTTAAACTTACAATTAGAATTAACACCAAGAATTTCTATTACGCATTTAATGGTAAGGCAGTTTTCATCAATAAAAAACCAATTAGAAGGAGATTTGAATTACTAAAAGTAAATTTTAAAATTTAGACTTCAAATATAACCACAAATCTGTAAATACAAATGCAGAGCAATTTCTTCAAAGAGCTTTCGAACTAGACTCCTCTGACATTTACTTAAAACGTTCGCCTTGGGGAAACTTCGCTGAAACCTTAGGAAAGCGTTAAAGCTGTTAGAACTTTCTAAAATTTAGCTAACAAGAATTCAATCGATATTAATTAATGTTAAGGGAGACCAAGCAATTCCCGCTGTCTACTATAATTATTTTCCAATACTGAAAAGAGATTTCGTTAAAAACCTTCTCACCGATTTTGCTTCGAAAGAGAAAATTGACTAAATCGAAACCCGCCACTTTAATAAAGTTTACGATATTTATTCAAGGTAGACTTTTCAAAAAAATTTAATTTAATGTAACAAACACGTAATATTCCAAAAATGGTAAAGTTCTTAAAAGGGATAACGTCGTAAAAATTCTAAATACGGGAATCCTCTCTAAGACAATGCTCGCAGACACTGACATCATATTAGGTAATGCCAAAGAAAACAAGGTACATTATATCGTACTTCTTTTGGAAGTTCAAAGTTTCACTTTAAAGGACTTTTAAGCCCGACGTGATCTCGAAAGGAAAAGGAAGGTGATCTTTTTGCATCCGTTTCTTCAAAAACATTTTAATAAAAATTTCAAATCACTCTAAGAACAACCGCTATTAAAAATACGAAAAAGTTGTTCTTTACAATGAATGGATGCTCGGGCCGCTGGCGTATAACGCAACATAGCACGACCATTGTAAATTCAACAACTGGATGGTTTAATTCAAGACCTTAAATGGAAAGAACGCAGCACTGAAGAAACTTAAAGCATCTCGCTAACAATCCGAATGCTAACGGTACCATCTAAAGCGATGCACATATTAAGTTGATATCAATCCAAGAGTCCCATTCAAGTCCTTCGAAAGGGAAAAAAGCTCCTCTCCGCTCGGATCGAACTGGTTATGTTATGAGCTTCTATAACTGTAAGTAGATACAGTTGAAGGATCGTTGAAGATGGCGACACCGAAGAGGCAATCGTGGGAACTAACTGCGGATTTGCCCAATATGGGTCGTCTCGCTACCCTATTTGGTTCTGCTCGACTGGGAACGAACACGAATTCATGTTTCCTTTTAAAAGAATTCAACTTATTTTTCTCAGACGGAGCCCTGGAACGGCGTAATCAAAAGTGAACTTTAAATTTAAAAAAAAACGACGAACTAATTAACTATTAGTCCTCAAAAAAATACGATTCACGATATCTCTTTCGTTTTTGTATCTTTAATAGAAAAAACTTTCACGAATGGAAAGAATATCCAGTTTCTACGTACGTAATTATAAAAATTATCTAGTTGATACTGGACATTACATAAAATTAGGATCAAACCTACGAATTAAAGAAACAAAAAACTGAAATTACGTGTTTCTTATAAATTCGACATTTTCTTCGACCGGTCATTAGAAAGAATTTTTTCAACTCATACTCAATTCGTAATATAATTATATACATTAATGTTGTAATACCAGCAGTAATAAATTTAATTGGATTAGGTAGTAATTGATGTTAAAATTTTGCTTGGAGAAAGCTTCTACAACGAAATTATTATGACCCTTTTATTTCCACAGAAAGTCTAATAAAATAACTTAAAACCTTTTGTTCTATTTTAGGCTAATGGAAGATTCATGAGAACTTTAAAAGTCAATATAAAGAAATTTTTGGCGCAAATAAGAGAAATGGAAATCATTAACAACTTCAGTTTCCCTTCTTTCTAGATAATATCAAAAATTATGATTCAACTTGCTTCTTTCTGGCAAAAAAGAAATAAATTACACATCAAGTGATACGAAAAAACTGTAAATGAACATGAAAATGATTACACGGAGATTCGTCATTCTATTTTTTTTTTGTTACACTCTTATTAAAATTTGCAGAACTAATAACCTGGAGAAATTAAGTACATTATGAATTTTGTCCTTACAGATCTTTTCTGTTGTATTTATTGTTATAAGGTAGACGCACTTTATACATAGTAAAAACTGAAAACCCAAGTTACCTCTGGACATACAGGGTGTTAAAGAAAACGTTCAAATATTTAAGGGGCATATAGTACGATCAAAACAAGTAAAAAGTCTTAATGAACATAGATCCGCAAATCCAGCGAATTGAGCAAGGAGGATATACCGAACATATTCTGTGATAATCATGTTCTGTCTATCAACCTACAATCTGCAAAAACGAAAATTGCTCTTATCTAGGAAACGGTTGATTTGCGGGCCCATGTTCATTAAGAAATTAGAAAAGATTTGGCTAATTTGGAGATCAGTTTACTTATGCTTCTGTTTTTTCAAAAAAGTTTACGGCTTACTAGATATTTGCTAAAAACGAAATTACCTTTTTTGTAAATAAAAACCATTTCCCACTTAGTGTGCTATGGCTTTAAACATATGAAAATCATTTACTTTTGTCACATAAATTACATTTATTATGTAACAATTGCTAAAACAAAACAAAAGACGCTTTTAAGATAATTTACTGAGCATTCACAGATAGCATGAAATAAGCATCTAATGCCCTATAAAAGCGTATTTATTTTGTTTTAGCAATGTTTGCATAACAAATGAATTTCTTTGAGAAAACTCCACAACTTTGTGGCACACTCTGATGAAAAATGATTTTTACTTCATAACTCGGTAAAACAAAAGAATAGCTATGTATCACTGAAAAGCATTTAAGGCGCGCAGTTCAGTAATATGGAAATCAAGTAGGCGTTCCATTAGAAAAGAATTTGGATTTACGCTTCGCCACCGAAGTAAAACAAAAGACAATTGCGAAAATAATTTTTTTGTGTTTCGGAGTAAATTCTCTTAAAGCACCCTCTTTGCTGTTCTTTTCTATTTTTCCTCGTTCCTGAGATATTTCACTTAAAAAAAATAAGATAATTTCGTTTTTAGCAAATATCTAGTAAGCCGTGAACTTTTTTGAAAAAACAAAAGCGCAAGTAAACTGATCTCCAAACTAGCCAAATCTTTTCTAATTTAATCGACTTCGTATCTCTTAGAATTTCCGAGATCCCAATAGTGAGTATCGAAATGTGGACACACTGTATGTCCCTTAACTATGTAAAAGTATTTTTTAACACCCAGTATATGTGATTTGATAGGCTAGAAAACTGCAAATCGGATTTCAAATCACTATACTAAACATTCAAGTTTTCGGAAAAATTTTTCATAAAAATCCAAGAATATATTCGTATCGAACGAAACCAACTGGCATGTCAATGGCCGAAGCCAATAGAAGCAACAAGGAAGGTTTTGTACTATCAATGCTTATACCAAAAAAGAAGGCCAAGATTACAGTTCTGATTGTGGCTTTACATTGATCTCAAAAGATTTTCTAGGTCCTTGGTTAATCTTTCTAGAATGGTTATTGATAGTTTGCAGGCCACACAAGTATTCGCAATCTAATAGAAGCCTTGAATCAGGTATGTTGTAAACTTGGTGTTAGAAAACATGTCTAATGCTCTAATGTCACGGAGATGAGATCAGAAGAAATATCATTCATGCAATAAGGAAAAAGAAACTATTCTCTCACGGTCAGCAGTAGCAGTCATACTCTTATTTATGACACTCCAAATCAAAAGTCTAGATCCTTCATCTAACTAAGGAAATCTTTAAGATGATTATTTTGCTCTAGGAATATTTAAAAATTAGACAATTTTCTAGCGCAATGTAGCAAGTCAATTCAAAATTCGAAAAAATGCTTGGTCGGAATGGTGGCCAAAAATAACGAAATCCCCATTTTTGATGTTTAACAGTGTTTTGGAGCAAACGCATTTTTCCCATGAAAGGAGATTAGTATTCAAAAGAACTTTGAAACTTGACCAATAAACAGTCATGATATCATCAGAATACAAACCAAGACTTTCAAAAGTTTTCATTCTTTTTTATCACGTTTTGCCAATTGAAGTAGATTGTATTCATAGAATTGTTTAAGAATTTTTTAGAAATGGAACAACACACGACCACGACGTATATAGCTGCCCAAAATGGATATCGAGATGTTTAGGTTGTTTCCAAACCAGGAAATGTCAGAATTTCCTCTTGCTGTATATACGGATAGATCGGAACACCGACTTTATTCTATCGATAAAATATATTTCGCCCAAAAGATAGAATTTACAAAATTTGGAAGTTTCAATCAATTTTTAATTTTCTCGGATTTTCCAAAAAACTCTGGAAATGATGAGCTTACGGTACTGTTTGTTCAACTAAGTTCGATGACTCTACTGGAACATACCAATTTTTAATGGCTATGGCTATGGAGTTTACATGGTTTAAAGCTATGCCATACAAGACCGAATTATCGGGAGATAAATTAAAGTTTTGATTCCCATCTAGCTAATTAGCCAAAACTGATCTTAGAATTTCAGAAAGACCGGTTTAACTTTTAGAAGTCACTGAAGCTACGGCTCTGCCAAGTGGCCATCATTTTCAAGAATGACTGGAAAGTTCTACTGATCAATCTACAATCAATTTAGCAAAAGATATTGCACTTGATGCGTCGTTTTAGTGTAAAATTAATATTTCAAAAATCTTACAAACTTGTTCACAGTTCAATGTCAATGCGTGTTGAACTATCTCCAAAATAATGAATGATGCTGAAATGATCTTTGCAATTGTTATTATCAACTGTGTTAATATTCTCATAATCAGAATTCTTATCGGAGATGGAGATACATGGAATCAATCGAACTCTGCTACACATACTGACATCGATTCCTAGGACAGCCTATAGATCCTTTTATTCCCACACACTCAATTCCTGAGTGCCTTCCGATGCTAAGGAGTTGTTTGTCTATATTACATTTGTGCGTGCATAGCTATCTAGAGAAGATTAATGAAGAGCAAAATTCAATTTGTATTATTGTACAGTTTTCTTGAGAAGCTAAACCAGGAAGGAAGAGGTGAAGTTCAACTGTTTCCGCATATTCCGGGATAATAATGGGAGAGTAAATAAATTATTTACTGACTGATTCCACATTCGGGATTGCTTCAAAAACTTGGAAGAAGTTTGTTTATAACCAAAAAGTGCATGTCAAAAGAATTTTATAACAGAAATCAAAAGATTGCCAATATCTTCTTCCCTAATTAGTTTAAAACAAAACTAAATGAAAAAAGTTATAGTGTGCTTGCTTCTTGCCCTAACAATAGGGCCTTAGACATCGACCAGCTAGATTGCAAATGTTTGTTTCCTTTATATCAAACTTAAAGATCGCAGATCATAACTAACTCATACACAACTATACTTTCCACAGAAAGGTTAAAGTTGACATTCCGGAGCAGGGAGAGACTAAAGTGGCTAAAACACAACCGAGGTACCTCTAGATCTCGATAAAATCTGTTTGGAGGCATTTGACCGACTGGGTAACAATTTCAATTTAGAAAGAAGGTCTAAAAGCTTGCCACACTGAGCAGATCTTCTAAACCTTTATTAATGGGAGAAAACCTTGTTTAGTAATATTCCATGAAAAAAAGGTCATAATTATCAAACTATTCAAAAATGAGAAGTAATGGAATATCAAGAATAGAAGAAAAGTCACCGAACAAAGTGATTTGCCACGTACTTTTACAATGTAGCCTGCCTAAAAATCTCTATGCGTTAGTTATAATGCAAAACAGTTGAATTTCCTCAGTATTCTTCATATTTAGATATCTAAACCACCAAATTTTTTTTAGAACAAAATTTTGACCGCAAAAGTAAATCTACACAATCTTTTTTCTTTCCGTTTTCAGAAATGTTATCAACTTAAGCAAAAGAATATTGCAAACTGTAAATTACTATAATTTAAGTATTTTCCAGTTTTTATTCAAATCAAAGTTAAGATACATCTGAAACGCCAAAAATACTACCCGGATGATTTCTTAATAGAAGATCGAATTTTCCAAATGTCACTGATATGTTTGTTCTATTTATAAAAGAGATAAGTTGGTATTATAAGGAAAATACTAAATTAGATAATTATAGATCTATCAAATAACAAAATAAAAGAGACTCAAAGTTGATATTACACAAAGAATAACTGTCCTGAAATGGGCCCAAAAGTGGATTAGCAAAACAGTAACAAGCAAGCATAGGGTGGATGAGGATTGAATTTAACAATTACATTAAAAGCAATCATCTTCTAGGTGTAGAGGAATAAGACTTTCGTTCCTTGAGAACTCACCGTGACCCAAACACAATTACTACAGAATGAAACAGAAAGGGTATATAATTGGGTTGGGATCACAAAAGCTTATTTTCATTGTCCTTGCTTACGTCTCTTACAAGAAAAAAACCACACACACAAAAGCAAAACAACTATGCTTTACTTAAATACAATACATTAACGCATTAATCTAAGCCACTTTAAAGCTACAAAATCTTCCCTCAAGAACGCACCTAAAGCCTTTGTTTCACTACACAAAAAAAACATATGTAGGTATAGCGTGCTACATGCGTCGTTAAACGACAAACACGAGTTAAAAACAACAATGATAGAAAGTTATAAATTGCCATTTCCCAAACTCGTCGTCACCTATTGTTACTAAAAAAAGACCTAAAAGGCACGCGGAACTAACTTAAAATTTGACGGTTCGAAAGATTGCTGTCAGAAGAATTCCGCGCTTGCCTTAGAGCAGCAAAACGCAAATTATACGTTTTACTCGTCATCAAATAAGGAAAAACTCAATTAATCATACTGACAGGCGCAAATCTCGTTTCGTACATGCAAGACCAAAACAGTGCGATGGTAATTGAGGGCAAATGTCCAAATTTGTTCGGTCAATTCTAAAACTACGACGCATATATAGCGATGATTAGACAACTGTACTGTTGTATTTCTCTGTAGACCAGGCGCGGTCTATATTAAGAAGCGCCGCGACGCCCTCCGCCGCTTGCCTGTACGCGTCACCATTTAAGGCGCTCACTCAGCGGTCAACCGCGTGTATGTGTAGTTGAAAAACCATTGGCACATCAGAGGCCAAACTTCCATAGCTAATTTATCGAGGTTACATTTATTTACTAAATAAAAGGCACTCGACTATTTTTATAACAAAAAACCGATTCTTGCTGTTTGTTCCAGATTAGCATGACCATTTGGGAATATTAGTGCGGAGGTCGTTAACATTTATAATATGTCGAAGCAACAATGCGTGAAACTTTCAAAGTGAGCAAAAACAGATTTTTAAGAAAAACAAAAAAAAGACATGCAGAAGCTTTAAAGTTCAGACTTAGAAAGCCCATTATAAGTGTGTAAAAATCATATCATTTTCCGTTACAATTGCTCTCGAGCCGCAAACACGTTTAAAGATTATGAGCCGTAATGCGGCTTATTAATCAGTTTTTTCCCTGACAATTTGCACTTTCTACGTTTTACATCCAACCACACGATTCTTTAATGTAATAATGATGACTGAAGCGAGGTAGGCGAACGGGTATTAAACGTTAAAAAATGGAGAGACCAAAAATAACATTTTATACAACAAAAACGTAGGATTAAAATTTTAATTTTTTGTTATGTTACGCGTCCAATAAAATTTAATTACGTGGATTATCTAATTAGGTAATTTTTAAACGTGGGAATTCATACGCTATTAATTTGTGCAATTAATTAATGCTTTCATTCTCAATTTTCGACCTATAATCTTATTGTGTTAAGATTTCTTTAAGTATTTCGTAAGTACAGCGAAGCAAGTAAGCTTCCTATTGTCTACAGCAAATATCTCAGATTTTTCCGGCATCTACTCTAATTGTGGTATATCGATCGATTCAATAATAAAATTAGATTGGGGCCGTTATCACTTTATGTTTGTTCGTTTACTTTCTGATTTTGTAATAAAATTCAAATTACTGCCTCAATGAAAGCAGCGATTTATAATAATCGTACAAATCATACCATGGTAGAGTTTTTTGAAAAAGCATAAAAAACATTCCATGTTTTCTGAGTTTCAATTTGATACTTTCTTTTAACTGGGAATTTTGGATTAAATAAGAAGGCCTACTCTGGAGCTGCTTTGAGAATGTTAGCCAGACATTTCGTAGAGATAAATGAGTCAGTAGAAATACCTAAAATGAAATAATCCAACAGACAAAAAAGATATAGCAAGGCTCCAACTTGTTCTTGTTGTAATAAATAACTAGGAATGATCTTACTATGTATCTATAATGGATGGAAGACGACACATCGACCCCGAAAGAAGAATTTCTAGTGTTTGTGATTGTTACATACGAGGATGGTCTGAAAAGTTTCCGACCTCAACGTGAAGATGGCAGCACTCGTAAATAAAAGCTACTGAATTTCGTTGTTCATCTGTTGACAGTTACTCACCAAAGTTTCAGCCATTTTGGACGCGCAGTTTTTATGTAACAGTCGTTTGAGTGAGTTGATGTGAGTTTTTTTGTGTAAATGGACAAAATCGAGTATCGAGCTGTCATTAAATATTTGTTTTTGAAAGGCAATACGCCTTCGCAAATAAAAGATGAGTTGGATTCTGTGTATGGGGACTCTGCACCATCATTTACCACAGTGAAATTTTGGGCTGCTGAATTTAAACGTGGCCGTAAGAGCTTGGGAGACGATGAACGTTCGGGACGTCCAAAAAACTGCAACTACCGACGAAAACATCGCCAAAGTTCACCAAATGGTGCTAGACGACCGCCGAATTAAAGTGAGAGAGATAGCAGAGGTTATGAGCATGTCAAAAGAACGTGTTTGTCACATATTAAATCAACATTTAGGCATGAGAAAGCTGTCCGCGCGTTGGGTGTTGCGTTTGCTCACGTTAGACCAAAAACGTGTTCGAATGAATATTTCCAACGCTCTTTTGGCGCAGTTTATGCGAAATAAATCCGAGTTTTGGCGCCGATTAATTGCTGTAGATGAAACTTGGATACACCATTATACGCCCGAAACAAAAATACAGTCCAAACAGTGGACTGCAAAGGGGGAACCGGCTCCAAAAAAAGCAAAAACTGTTTTTTCGGCTGGGAAAGTGATGGCGACTGTTTTTTGGGATAGTCATGGAGTTATTTTAATCGATTATCTTCAAAAAGGAAAAACCATTACAGGAGCATACTATGCATCATTACTTGACAAGCTGAAGGCAGAACTTGCAAAAAAACGGCCACATTTGCAGGAAAAGAAAATCCTGTTTCACCAAGACAACGCACCGTCTCACACCTCAGCGGTTGCCACGGCGAAAATCCACGAATTACGGTTTGAACTGCTTGACCATCCGCCTTACTCACCAGATCTAGCCCCAAGCGACTTCTTTTTGTTCCCTCATCTAAAAATTGCGCTCTGAGGACAAAGATTTTCGTCAAATGAAGAGGCAATCACCTTCGTGAACAATTATTTTGCAGAGAAAAATGCCGAGTACTATTTGGACGGGTTACAGAGATGGGAGCATCGCTGGGAGAAGTGTGTAGAGTTACAAGGAGACTATGTTGAAAAATAAAAAAAAATTTTCAGAAAAAATGTCTTGTATCTTTGTTAGGTCGGAAACTTTTCAGACCACCCTCGTATGTGATGATTCGTCTAAGGTTTCACTATTCGAAAAAATCAAGATTTCAAGAATTGACATTTAATTGTCGAGATCTTCCCTGATCATACTCATAAGATTCTTGCCGATACCACAAAATCAAAAGAGAATTCTCACAATATAAGAACAATATGGTCGCGTATTTTGGCAAAATGTAATAGTATCAAAAACAAGCAAAAATACCTTTCAAGAGTAGTAAACGATTTTCTACAACGGCATCAGCAGCAGACTTTCATAATATAACGATGATTCACTCGACATGGATATGTGTACTGGATACTCATATAACTGGAAACGATTCTGCTGAAGGCAGCCTTTAATAAAACATCATCGTTGAACGCTGTTCTTCAGTAGCACACTTCAGAATACCAAATGCGAAAACTCTCCATTTAATTCAAGATTTTTCCGAACGCATTTGCTAATAAAATTGATGTTTTCTCTTGAGCAGTCATTATCAATCACATCTCAAGATGAGTTCAATATTTCTGATCAGCTACTTCGTATCAGACCATTAAATCACGCGCGTTCCATTACAGTTTTAGAATGAGATGAAAAAAAGTTTAGTTCAAATGGAATCTTGGCTAAATGGTAAGACAGTTAAGAATCATCATCATTATCACCATTCATGGTAAAAGTGACTTACGAAGCTCTTCTTCAGTCCGATATCGATCAAGTTGTTCTAATTAGAACTACAGAGCCTTTTCTGATAAACGCTACCTTGAAATTCTCTATTTCAACGCGAAACATGGTACTGGTGATCCCCTGGATTAGTAACAACTTCCCTGGCACGGTGAAGCAACTTCTTGTCAAAGAGCAAGCGCGGAAGAAAGAAAAACGACAAAAAGATAACACGTTTTGCTATCATGAAGATTCAGAACTGTTCTGATTGATCACCCTAGTCACGTAGTGACAACTCAGAAGCTTGGAGCGGTTCAAGCCGAGAATTCTCCTGCAGATGACCTTTTTTTTCAGTTCGATGCCACTCGATCAGACAAAAAAAAGGAGATGGCAGCCCATAATACTATCGCGGATTTAGAAAAGCAAACCGCAGCGCTGCCGTACCATAGTCAAAGAGCCCCGCAACTCATCCCACCAATTTAGAGGAAATGAAAAAGTAATCGGCAGCTATTTAACCGATGGGATGGGATCAAGATACAGACCGATGTTATCAGGTTTAATTGTAGATGTTCTTATAGTTTGGGTTTTAGACAGGGTTTTTACAAGAGAAATAGGATTGGAAAGACAATTGATTCCTGGGTTATGCTAGTGGAATGAGAACCCTCGAAAGGGTTTCTCTAGCATGGACTCTGTGTAATCCAGAATCGATACACTTCAACATTCGAAATGTGAAGCTTACACATAAGCACTAGAGTTGGTATACCACAATGCACAACTTCAAAGAATGTCAAAGTTGAAATTTAAAATGCACAAAGAGAAATAGATGTCTCGACACGTAAATTAAAGTCGTTAGAATTTTGAAGACTTTTCTCCAATACCGGTAAAAAGCAAGTCTATTTTTTCCTAAACTTGGGCAAGCCATACAGAGTTGCATTCTTTCAGCAATTTATGACTGACTGATTTATTGACCAACAAACTCAAGAAATTTTATCCATTCAAGTCAAATCAGATTCACAGAGGCAGAATAGCCTATTTGGCTTATTTAAAATTTCACACTACAATACGTTTCAAACAGTACAGTTAAGCTGAGTCGAGATGTTTCTTTTCCTCATCCATAAGCAAAATACGGTTATTCTTAGTCTATTGGGAGAGCTTTCCCCTCCTCAGCGTGGTCTTTTTCACATCCTCGTGTGCGGAACAGGTAGGCCATTATTCAAGGAAGAAATCTATTAAACCTTAGTACACTCGACTAATACTTGACCGTCAATCGGTATGTGAACTGACTGTATAATCTGGCTGGATTTGTCTGTGGTAATCAACACAAATCGATTTCGAGACACAACAGATTCAATTTAAACTGATATCTTTATGGATTGTCTAAATAATGGATTAATCTTAAAAAAAAATAAGACAATTTATTTTCAAACAAGTTCCTACATACAGTGTGTCCACATTTCAATGCTCACTATTGGGATGTCGGAAATTGTGAGAGATACGAAGTCGGTTAGATAAGAAAAGTTTTGGCTATTTTGGGGATCAGTTTACTTACGCTTTTGTTTTTTCAAAAAAGTTCATGGCTTACTAGATATTTGCTAAGAAAGAAATCTTTTTTTTTTAAATAAAAAGCATTTCCCACATAGTTAGCCATGGCTTTAAACATATGAAAATCTTTTCTAATTTAACCGACTTCGTATCTCTTACAATTTCCGACATCCCAATAGTGAGCATCGAAATGTGGACACACTGTATACAGGGTATTCCAAGACTTACAAACGGAAAGTGACTGTAGAGAACGATTACTTCCATATCTCAAAATTATTTTCAACTTTGTATACCAAGTATTCCATAAAACCGTGACATACCGGCCTTTCATTGTTTTTTTTTTTTTGATGAGAAGCGCCTTAAATATGTTAATATTTTACTACTACTGGTTCAGTGCTGATTACATGGCACTATAAAGATCTAGGACTGTTCCCCAATTATTCAATTGTTTGACGTAGTTTTCCTTGTTATCAATGAAAGCAATTTTTTTGTATTCAGTTTGCAAAAGTAAACTTTGATTTTCATTCTTTAAAAATCATTATTGAAGCTTCAACTAGATAGTTCTATCATACAGGGTGATCCAGAAACCTAAAACGTTATTTCACCTCAATTGCTTCTTTTATTGATTTATGAAGGGAGCGTAGACCAATTTTAGTTCACTACCCATCTTGAATTAATTGGTATGAAGAGCGGAAATCCAAACACAATTTGTTACCTGTAACTTCGATTTTCATTTTTCTTTCTATTACTTGTGTATAGAATGTGATTCCAAATTGATGTATAGCAGAAAAGCTACTGGTTCTAAGTAGGCGATATGCGGTATCTAACAAAAGTTAGTTATCTTAAATCAAGGTGTTCCATTTAAAGAAAATCAAAAAAAAATTAAAATATCAAAGGTAACAAGATACAAAATTCATCTGAACACACCTCGTATACGCTATTATATTAACTGATTCATCTTCTCATGCAATTAAATTTCTCCTATCAAAAATCCTTGCCTTTATGAAACGACTCGTGCAAAAACACCAGAAGCTCGATATAAAGACAAAGCTTAACCAGTCTGAAACAAGCCGTGTGAAATGACCTGATAAATTAGGAAATTTCAAATTATCAGACATCAGATATAAAGAGGAAAAAGAATATTAGGTAGGTATAACACGGAAGACTAAACAGCAATCAAAGGTCAGTAAATAACAAAAGTCGGCAAGTCTAAAAGCGACATAAAACACAAAACTTACAGGATCAAAGGGATCAAAGGAATTAAGCTTTGGGCTCAAAAGTTGTTTGTAACAAACACCTCCATCTACTACTATGTACGACGAATCAATTAAGAGAGGCAAGGAAAACTTTGTAAACAACTTAAAAGTAAGCGATGGATAAAATGATCAAACGAATCGATAAATCGCTAAAAGTTAATCGGAAAAATATGCTATAGATAGATCAAATAGATTATGACGGATATTTAACATTCACCGCATTCAACTACTACTATACCGAACAATAAAATGCGTTAATACTAAACCGTTAATAATAGTTATATAATTAATCACACACTGCCAAATTTTTGTTCTACATTTCAAACCTTCACTCTAATTCAATCCGAAGGCTGCTTTATAAAAAAAGAATTATCTAAATAACCTTGTCATTGGAATTAGGATTAGATGATGTTAACTTAGATTTATTTCAATTTAAAAATTCCACAAATTAGATTTTTCCTAAATAATTTCGGACGAAATTTACATAATCCTCCTACTAATATTTTCGACACGTCCGAAGAAAATCGAGAAGTACAATTTATTCATAAACTTATTAGGAAAAATGTACATTATAATGATACACTCGTGGGGAATAACTTCAACAAACCGTACAGAATTTATTTACATTATGTAACGATTTGAAAAATTCTTATAAAACTTAATTTAAAAAAACAAATTAAACTTACCACATGGCCTGTACTGAAACGGGCTTGAAAATGTGATGTCGTCCACACACGCTGACACTGAACCCGCTGTAAAAAGAAAAAAAGAAGCCATTTAAGTCATTGAAAAGTGCCAGACAGTATGACGCTAAATAACCTCATTGCCAAACGGGCGACCTTAGCGTTTGTAAAGGCGTTTAATTGTACACAGCAGAGAGGACTCGTTTGTTATAAACACTAAAATTATACGCCGACAAACACATACACACACACACACGGTGTCAATGAACAGAAATTAGGCCAATAATAACATCGGCTTTATAAAAGAATAAGAAAAATTGATAAATTTGGATTAAAGCGTTTCACTACTTCTGATTGTTGTTTAAGGCGACTCTTAATACTATAGTACTACTTCAACGTTGTTGTTGTTTGCTTTCAAAGTAAAACCTGAATGCGTGACTACGGTCTACAAGAAAATAGTAATGTGGCATCGATGGCAATCGCCGTGAACGATTACATAGTCATGCAAGCACGAAATTTAAGACGATACTGTTTCGACCAAATAAGGAAGAAACTCTGTCCAGCGAAATTGTAACTATGGCGGACTTGAGAAATTAAAGCAATTAAACAGTCTGGTTGTAATTAACAAATTGTTAATAAAAACACCTTTTCGAAGAGACTTAACAACCAGACAAACGTAAGCAAATTAGTGTACTTTAGATAAAAAGAAACCTTTCTCTAGAATAATTAGAAAATGTACGTGTTGCCAACTCTATATTTAAAATGATTGATTGGTTTATACTAATCTAATATTAGGGTTTGGAAAGCTGATTTTCTTAAAAGAAAATTATAATTTTCGCAGATTATAAATTGTTTATTTTAATATTCATACTAGGCGGTGTATGTCTTTCCAAATGACATAAATTCTGAGTTATATGCAGTTTTTCAATCTCGGCGTTGATTTTGCACAGTACCCTTCCATCAGTCGTAATATCTATGATATATCTTTCTGTCAACATGATCTGATTCAATTATTTTTTTTTAGTAGCTTCAAAATAAACCAGGATGATTTGTTGACAGAAACACAAACTCAATGCCAATAAATGTTTCAAGTGCCCCCCTCGTTGTTTTAAGAATTTTTCGCCTGAAAAATTTTTTCCATTTTATTAAAACCGCGCTGGTTTCGATATATGTAAACTGTTCCTCGTTCTAATGTGATACCGGAAATGTTTAGTGACCACTGTTGTTAGCAACTCCTACTTTGTCAGTTTGTAAAACCTTTGTTTTTACAAAGCGTATGAGATTTTTAAACATGAAGATTATTAACATTTAAAAGTGTCTTTTTACTTTTGGCGGTCACTGTACTTAATAAATTTGTAAACTTTTACAAAGTACTTTTATTTTTGAAAATCTTGAGATAAAAAAATCGTACAGGTACTATAGCCTTTCATTCGTTGCATTTTGTAATTGCAGCTAGTATAAATATTAGCTTCAGAATTTTGGCCAAGATCACGACAATTCATAGGTTGCTGCGTTTCAAAAATTTCTGTAACCATCCAACATTTTCATTTCGTAAAATCAAAGTTATGTACCGAGATATAAGCATCATCGATGAGAGCGAATTGAGAAATAAATTGAGCTTTTGATTAACTGGCAGTTTGGACTCCACTAGATCAGGCTGTACAGCAAAGATATCAAAAGATATTTTGTCCTCCCATGGACTAATGGAAAAAATTAAAGGAACAAAAAAATTTCCCAAATTGTTTAGTGATTTTAGAAATGTTGTATCTCAGTGAAAAATGCTCGTATCGAGATTTTAAAAAAAGCAGTTTGAAGCTTCAAGATTCTAGTTTTCAGATCTTTTAGTCAAGAATTTTTAGGAGCTACGGTTATCACGCAATCCTAATAGCGCTAAACAAAATGTTGCAACTTTTTGTTTTTTTTTGGGTCCACGGACTCGGAAAATATCTTTTCAGCTAAACCATTGCATGGACCGGATAGCTTGTTTATTCAGCTTCAGTTTCCTTTTTTTAAACCTCGATACGACTATTTTTCACCAAGATATCAGACTTTTAATGGGAAAGGATACTTTTGTCTTTAATCATCGATATCTCAGCAACCAATGATCGTACAGAAAATTAGAAGGTAGTTTTGGAAACTGAAATAAATTTCCTACATGATACTGCCGCGATCTTCAGGAAAAGATTTTTTTCCATTCTTGACATGAATTTGAAAAAACAAGGAAAAAAGGGTAATTTATGGTTTTTTAGAAAATCAACGGCTAAATTACAAATATTCATAAAATGACTAATGTTAAGCGTGACTTTTATAGCTCAATATACCCACAAAAAATTTGTGAAGTTGCAATTCGATCTAGCGAACCGTTTCTTTGTTTCAAACAATCAAACTTTTGAATAAAATTAAAGGAACCCGTTTTTGCCCCTAAACACTTCATAATCATGATTAAAATGGGAAAAAAATTTTTTTTTGAGCTTTTTTCACATTTTTATCGCAAACAACGTTTAAATCTAGAAAAAAACTTTTCTTCAAAGAATTTTCGAAATTTTCCAAAAAAAAATTTTCGGACATTTAATAAAATAATGTCCGGAACACTAAACAATTTGGGAAATTTTCTTGTTTCTTTAATTTTTTCCATTAGTGTAGTAGATCACGATTAACTACTCATGGTGTGAAGTAATCCTTAATCATTGATCGGTGAGGATTGGTTCTAAATTATAAAAGGGTTCTGTCATTTTTCCTTTCATTGAAATCGTCCATGAAGCTTTCAAATGTATTGTAATAATCTTTCTCTTTTGAGAAATTAAACAGAAACGATGAATCAAGAAATTATTACTTTAAAACCATAGTTTTACTGCTTGAAATTCAATCAAATGAAAAAGGTTCATGGAAAAGTTGAGACAAAAAATTCTTTGATGATGTAGATGCTCCTCCCATGGGCAATTTCAATAGATTTTGTGAAGCAAATTAATCTTTAATCATTGTTTACCAACGATTAGTTTTGACAAAGCGGCAAAGTATAAAGATTTTTCGTCATTCTTTCTTCCATCGAATTCGTCCATGAAGCTTTCTAAATGTATTGAAATTCTTTTCTTTTGAAAAATTAAACAACAAAGCTAAAGCAAAAGATTCTGATTACTTCCAAACCATACTTTTACTGTTTGAAATTCTGTTGGGTCTTCGTAAGGACTTGGCCAAAATTCAATCAAATGAAAAAGGTCCATGGAAAAATTGAGACAAGAAATTCTTTAATTACTCATAGATGTGAAGCAATTAATCTTTGATCGTTGTTTGACAACGCTTGGTTTTGACAAAGCTTCAAAATGTAAATAAAGAAGTCAAAAAAGTGTCTGCCATTCTTCTTTTAATTTCCCAAACCGTTTATATATTAAATTCTTTTCAGATATTAAATAACAAAGATGAAGCAAAGAATTATGAATACTTTCAAACCAGATTTTTACGGCTTGAAATTCTGATGGACTTACTTGATCAAAATTCAATCAAAAGAAAAGTGTGCGTGGAACAAATTGAAACAAGAAAATCTCTGGTGATCTAAATGGTAAAGGTTTTGTTTACTCTAAGTTCTGGCCTTGTATGAACTTCAAATGCATATCATTCTATTGTTTATGTCCAAACACAAGAACAACTAAAGGCATAAAAATTAGAATCTAAAAACATTCAAGATGGCATCAAAATTTAGATAGGCTTCAAATACACTTCCTTTTCTATTTGGAACAGGTCTCTACAGGGCAATACATTCCGAAACATAGCTGCCAGTTTTAAACAACTAATCTGTACATAGTTTCAATACGTACTGATAGTAGCCAAAAGGTGTTGCTAATCATATTGCAAAATCTTAAAGTGCGAACACAAACGAATACCTTCGTCATACTGGTAGAACTGCCAAATTATCTTTGAATAGCAGCCTTGTAGCCATGAGCAACTTCAATGGTGTGAATGATCAATGTGTTAGCTAATAATACCAAGTAGTAAAAGTGTGACAATAAGCTAAGACCATACACCTTATTGTAATGAGCAAATTTATTAACGTAGATAAGGCCACGGACAATTTTAAAGCATCTTGTCACGAGTGCCAAGATCCTTGGCGCGAGTATTGAAAACTTTATTATTCTACTGCAATCTATTTCAGATTTGAAACGGTAATGAGAGTTTAAAGAAACGAAACAACGTTCTGGTTTTCAGAAAAGTAATCCCCAAAGAATAATGGCAACAAAATGTTTTAATAATGCGAACCATTTAGATGAGATAAAACAGAGAAAAGTTAATGACGTTAACATTTACTTCGACTCCAGTCGAGGGTAGTAAGCAGAAACTACAAAAATAGCATCAAATGAAACCCCTTCATCTAGAGACCAATAAAACTCGAAATAAAAGTTATCTTTCGGGCTAAATTAACCTCAAATCTATTCTACAATAAAATAACCAATTTATTGCGTTCATAAGAAAAACTAAAACAGCTGTTAGTCATCCCATCAGTTAAAAGAAGTAATTCATAATAGCACGAAACAAAAATACACTTTTTGGCAAACGTTCATGTCTGTTTTGAAAGTACTTCATAAATACACAATGTAAATAAATATTTAGGCGCCTCCACCAAATGTTTACAAATTTAGTTTTAAAATAAGCCAAAGAATTAGCGAGCCGTTATGTAACCAGGAAACCAACTTTGGAATACAAACAAAATAATTCCAAAAATAAAGATTTCATCACGCATTATTTATGTTTTGCGGTTTATGAATATAAAAATTAAAATGAAATAATAATTCTTACCCATCTCCGTCCAGAGTAATAGAAGTATCAGCAAGGACTCGTAACACAAGTCCGACGGTTGTTTTTTCATTACAATCGATTCCTAAAAGGCAGGATTCTTCGGCGCGTCGCCCCATTCTCGAAACGACCACCAAATATCTAGTGCGACTAGGATGTACGCTTTCCAACTTAACGGCCTGGAAAAAAGAAGACAAATGGCTATCAATAACAGAAGAGGCTGATATTCAGGTAATAGAGGTAATTCAGAAAAGAGAAACGTCAATGAAGTGCAAGGGACACAAATTAACTAAAAGAGAACAAGTCGCTTAATAATAAATGAGCAAACGAACCGGTAATAATTCCTACCGGATATAAAATTTTTCACGCGGCTAGTTACTCTTTATGAGCACTGAAGTGAGTACGCGACACTTTCACTACGATACGTTCCACATACAAATTGTTATTGCTTTTGCACGAACGGTATATAACGAGTGCAAGTAAAGGCATAATAATTATGATAACAACAAAAAATAATGTTGATATCCCTCGTTAGAAGTTAGTTGCTAGTTTAGTCAGTGGTTAAGGTTTATTGGCATTTGTAAGTCATTAAGATTTGCAAAAATAAATGATTGGCAGGCTAAGCGGAACGCTTTTAACGTCTGGCATTTCGATATCGATCTATTTAGCCCATATAATCCATCAAAATACGTGCTTGAACTGAGATGCGAGAGTAACAATAAATAGAAGGAATAAAAATAGAAAGAAAACTTTTTCTTTTGATTTTCGTGGGTGTTTGATAAACATCCTGTTGTCTAAAAAAATACTAAACACCTGAATGGTTCTTTCAAGTGTATCCTGGTTTATAACAATAAATCAGTAACACTTTTTCTTTAATATAAAAAAAGAACTTTCTTATTCTTTTCGTTTCATTCTAAAATTTAAAATCAATTCTTTATTCTCTGACAGGTAACTGATAAATTAACCTAAAGAACATTTCACTTAAAATGTCTTAAGAGCTGTCAAGTTTTAAGGGAAGTATCACATATCACATAGCTTAGCTAAACATAAACAGTAGCAGTTGTGTATACTGCACGTGATAATTAATATAAAACATAAAACGAATTTGAAATTCTAAAAACCTTCTTGTAGATATTAGATATAATTGGAGTTGTTATTTAGTTTGCATGTAATGAGACTCTTCAATGTTTCTACTACCAATTAGGATTCTCGTGTTGACGTGATTAAAAATTTTATTTTACTTTCAATCTTATTGTTAGATTACTCTTAAACTTCTTCCCTTTTTGGCGAGATTGAAGTCTGACAACTTTTTTAAATAGATACCGTCGAGACGAATCATCTGATAGGGCACTTGCAATTAATCATCCATTAGAGAGCAACGGGATTGCAACAGTTGATCGATATGCAGGTATGAAACAGTTCCCTAGTCATTTGGAAGTCTTTTTTTTAGATCATCTCCAAGGCGTCAAATAGCACCTACAAACATCCGTTCTACTGGCCTACCTTCATTTGTTTGAAAACATTAGCGTTTCAGACTTTTTAATTTCAGAACATCTTTTACACGAAGTGAAATTCAAGTGTTTCAATGTTTACGTCTATTTTTCAACAGAATCTCTAAGCTGTCATGACTCTCACCCGTGCCACGTTGGGCGCCGTTTTAGTTCGTATCTGACCCAAATTGTTCTTTTGTCGTTCCATATTAATCCTGAGTTGTCGTATAGTCCTCGAACAACAATTAAGAATATTATAAGTCGTAAGTGCCCCACGTTGGGCGCCAATTTAATAATATATAAAAGATTTCATTGGATGTGACACTGAACGATTTTGGTTTGATAATTAGATTTGTGGATGACGATTATTAAGACTACAAGGTTTCGTTCCATTTTTCTAGAAGTAGTTTTTTTTTATTTGTTAATATTAAATGAATGCTTATCTTCTTCAGACATGGTTGATTTATCGTCTTCACAATTACCTGATATACCGTTCTGTGAACACGTGTGAACATAATAGACAGAAAATTGTGCCGATTCTTACCTAAACGCGTTAAAAGAACTTTCAGACAGTCTGAGATGAGATATTCCAAGAAAACATCAATTATTTGACTGCTGTTAGCGGAATTTATTAATGAAATGTTGTTAGTTTATCTAGACAATCAAACTGTGTACATTAATATGCTTGCAGGTGGGTATATTGCAAGGTAAACTATATTTGAACATCCAACTTAAAGGAATGAACAACAAAAAGATTTTGACAAAAATAAAATTATTTTAATAACATAAACCGAACAGTTCTGTCCATATGTTACATAAAAAAATACTTAACTGTTATATAATCTTTAAATGGATCTATTCACATTCTAATTCCTTCTATTTTGATCGGATCTATTTTATGCGTCCGTAATTGAACCTAACCTAATTCTCTCCAGATGTACTTGATTTACTTACTGAATTCCATCTATACGATCTGAATTAAATAATGATAACATCTATAAGTAGCTGTTTAGTGGATTGTTGATCTTGTCATGTGATTTTAATCTCGTGTAACGGAACATAGCCTACTACAAGTATTAGAGATACATTGCATTATGACGTGGGCGTCGAAGGACGTGTACATTTGGAAATTATTACTATAGGACGCCTTTATATACAGGTATATTACGTACCTGCATAATTTTGTCCTCCTTTTTTTCTGCACATACAGGCGCGAACGCTTAATTTTTCATACACACACATATCACGACTTTGGTGCAGGTGGTCTTTTAATTAACATTTCTATTTGGAGGTATGAGTAACGAGAACGGTAATTTTCATAAAATTGCTTGCGTGCTTATAACAAGACATAGTTACAAGCAAATTTATAAAATGGGAATTTTTTGAGTTTTAGTTAATGTTTTTTGCAAACACAAAAGTAATTTATCAAAATTTGCTAGGTCAAAACATCCACCAAGCAGAAAATATATTAGAATTTATATCTTTTGTTCTACATCAGAATAATCAGTAGCATGAACAAGATTTGACTTCTAGATAAAAAAGGAATATTTAGAGGAATATCCAAGGAGTTGACTCGAAATGGAGTAAGTGCCTATTTTAATGGTAGACCTTAAGAACCAATTTATAAAACAAAAGTGCGGAAAAGATAGTTCCTGCCATTGAGAGTTTGTTAAATGGTAATTTTATATAATTGTTCCCTAGATATTCGCGTTGCGTAAGAAGGTGAGATAGTTTAGTGGCAGTTAATGTAATGTTTGCGTGTTATTAAATCATTAACTCGAGCAACTCCTATGAAAGAAGTGGAATTAACACTGAACGAAATTTCGATAAGAATGGGGTCGAAAATTTGGGCACAAATTGTCATCATCATTTCATTGGAGAATTACAAAATGCTTCGTATAAAAACAAAATGAAAAACAAAAGAAAGTTACGAGAAAAAGTGTTTTCCAATCTACGTTCATATAAAAATATTATTAGTAATAGAAAGGAATGTTTGTGGAATTCAAATGTATAATATTTGCATTTCATGTTATGGTGAATCTTCAAGGATGTAAAAATATAAATAGCTACAAGTGGTATTCTGTTTGTAAGAATGTAGTTTTTAAAAATATTTTATAAGAAAGTGTGATTCAGAACAAATAACAATAATTAATGCATGCTAATAGCTTAAAGGTGTGAAAGAAACAATGTAATGTTTGCTAAATTAATTTCTTTAACAATGGCCAAGTAAACAGAATTTAATTACAAATGTCCACAAAACTTAACAAGGTTATAATTTTTGCCACTGATTCAATTTTGTTTTTTGAATTTGAACATACAGTACATACGATGTATCCAAAGCAACAGACTTCAGTTTAAAGTTCAGTTAATTACAAAAAAATCCTTTCGCCTTTTTTCCTGGTAACGGACCTCTGCGAAAAGTCAAAAGATCTCTGTTACTGCTTATACAGGGTGTTAGTAAACTAATAGTACTCCGTGAAACAGGTGATAGGAAAAGTCATTTGAAATGGAAAATTCTAGTAAAAATTGTTTCTATCTTGCTCCGTATTCGAGAAAATGTGAAAAACAGCTAGCACTATCTGGCAACGATGTCGCACTAAAACCTTGATTATAGCCTTTTGCAAATTTATTTTAGACACTCCCTAATAAATCACTAGAAAGTTGAGTTCAATTTCCTAAGAAGTTTTACCTGGGATGAGTCCTTTGTCAGAAAACCGTAAATAATCTTCTGTTTGTTGTACCTACTTAAAAGGAGTGTAGGTTGTTATTTCTTTAAGCAACAGAACGGTATTGTACAAATCGTTTAAAACTAGACTCTTGTAATGTAAATTTACGTAAAATGTGGTTTTTAGGGAATAATTGAAAAAAGTTACTTGTAGCTAGTTTGATGTTAGGCTTTGCTGGAAACCATCATTCAACAAAATTTTACAAAATTAATAATACAGTGTAAGTTGAAATACTTAGACAAAAAGGGGATTATTGTGATTACCGAAAAATGTCTATTGGAAAACAATACAAGCTTATTTGCTGTTTGGATTGCTTATGATTTTATTTTGTGCTAATATCGAAAGTCTGAACAATTCTTTGACTTTAAGGAGTACATGTTTTTTTTTTAGAAAAGGGGGATTTGTTAAAAAATACCTACACTCATCTTCGTATGTCAAGATATTCCTTGATTAAAAATAATCTAAATTATTAGCATTGCAAAAAGATGTTAGAAAAGTAATAGTAAGGGTGTAATAAGCATCCATTGCGCACTAAAAAAAAACTAAACCTGAAATAATTGCAATCACATGGCTGGTTGCAAAAGCTTATTTGTTGCTCTAAATTCAGATGTTTTGAATTTTAGCATATTTCCTGTACAAATAATTTGTCTTTTTCCGGTTTAAACTAGTACCGTTGTACGTAAACTTTCTAGGGGGTGCACTTAAAGCTTAAAAGCAGAACAAAGATGGGTTTACTTCTTTGACCAAGATAAAAGAAGATAGCTGACGGTAAAAGGAACAAACCACCCGCAATTTACTGGAATGCCTGTCTTGACTAGGGTTAAAGAAAGAGAAAGTGTCAAAGGGAAATTTCCTTTTCAACTAATGCAGAGTTGCCAATTCTCTTAGTAATTTCATTCATGCATTTTTCGTAATGCATTTTGTTCTTTTGTGGCTAAACTAATAAATTTACAAAAAAATTTTACAATACTTTTTTATTAGGCTGGATGAGACCAATCTTCTGAACAAATCTTAAAGTGAAATCTACATTAGTTATTGAATAATAACGTATGAAAGTCTGGAACTTTATTAATCATTTCTGGGAAAACCGTTGAGATTTGACCATCGTATAAGATTTTTCTGTTTGTATTGATGTCCCCTACCACCAGTTTCCCGGACTACTATTAGTTCACTAACACCCTGTATATTTCAGTAATAGAATACATAATGTGCAATATCTGATATGGTATTAGCTATCTTATTTCATAAATGTTTATGCCGTTATTCTTATGAGTTAACAAAATTTTATCTATAGCTCAGAGATAGTGAAAACATAAGTGTTTTGTCAATATAAGATTTCTTAAAGCTGTGTACTTAAACAAGTTTATTTTTAATGCACTAATACCAATCACCAACACACATCTCTATGACTAAACTGCCTAATGAGGATTTTAATGGTCACTGCAATTTTTGTTCAGCTCTGTACAAAAGAATTACTGTCTAGTTTTTGAATAAATAACTTTAGTTTTACGTTTTTATCTTCTGATTCGGTGTGTCCTCCTCCTTCATTTTTAATGTATCTTCAATTTTTTGTTACACATAATTGCCATCATATTACTATTTCTTTCTTCATGATCTTATAGTTAATTGAATTTACTAGGTCTTCTATATAAAAACAACTGAAATTGAATTCATCGACTAAAATATTATTTTAACGTGGATCTATCATTATTATTGTCATTTTATAAATTATCAAAGCAGAATTCGCCATTTAGTTATCAAAGGGTTGCAAATTCTATTTATTTGGTCAATGATACATCATAAAGGAAACGTATCATCTGACATTGGGTATGTAAAAGGTGAAAGCAGCCCATCCACTTCTAAAGCCACAAAACTGATTACGACTTTATTTAAAAAAAAAGAGAAATAAAAAAACAAAAAAGAATCGAGAATTCTATGGTTTACAGGTCAACATACTACTGCAATATAAGAAGCTAGGTAAACCAAATGAGCCTTATAAGATTCCAAAGGCTCGTCTCAGATATTTCTAGGTATTACTACGAGGTCTGTTCAAAAAGTATCGCGAATTTTGTGTTTTTTCAAAAGTTATTTATTTATTCATGAATATCTATTTTGTCCCCTTCAAAGTAATCCCCATCAGATATTATACACTTGTGCCAACGTTTTTTCCAATCCTCAAAGCACTTCAAAAAATCATTTTTTGTGATCTTGTTCAGCTCCTCCTTCGATGCCGTCTTTATCTCCTCAATCGTAGCGTAGCGTCGTCCTTTCATGGGCCTCTTCAGTTTCGGGAACAAGACAAAGTCACAAGGGGCCAGGTCTGGGGAATACGGTGGCTGCGGCATCATTAGTGTGTTGCTTTTGGCCAAAAATTCGCGCACAAGCAACGATGTGTGAGCAGGAGCGTTATCATGGTGCAAAAGCCAATTTTTGTTCTTCCACAAATCCGGGCGTTTCTGGCGGATTGTTTCGCGCAAATTGCGCATAACTTGCTGGTAATATTCCTTATTGACCGTTCTACCCTGTGGCAAGAACTCATGATGCACCACGCCCCTGCAATCGAAGAAAACTGTAAGCAAAACCAAAAGCACTGAGAACATTTTGTACCACCGATAAACGTTGCTTCGGTCCAAGGTAGCTTCACCATATGCCACGGTCAACATTCGGAATGTGTCCGTGCACTTAATTTTGTTTTTCACACAAAATTTGATACAGATTCTTTGATCCATTTTTTGGAATAGGCAAAAATCGAAGACGACCCAAAACACGTCCAAGCAAAACAGCTGTCAAAAATTAACTGAACATTCAAAATGGCCGAACTTGTCGGCATAAGTGAGGGACATGAGTACCAACATAACGCCACAAAAAAATCGAAAATCGAATATACGTAACCCGCGGAAATTCAAAATTCGCGATACTTTTTGAACAGACCTCGTACTTTCTTATCTCTGCACCTCTTCTTGCGTATACTCCATGTCTAGAAAACATCTTCAATTAGAGCAACAACTTTTTATTAATCCACAAAGGGTGTCACATTTGGATCATGCAAAAGATATTTTTGGCACGAAGCACAATGTTTTATAAATCTTTTTAGGAATCATGAGAAAATGGGCCAATCGAATAATGACTATAGACGTCAAAAATATGTATTCTACCAGATAGACAAACGGAAATGTCTTCTTGGACTGTCGATTCCTACACCAAAAGCGTATACCAGAATTCGTAACCTTTCACCGCAATAACTTCCCCACTTTCCGTAATAATTGACCCGTCGCACTGTGGTACGACATCGCAAAAAGCTGGTCATAAATAGAAAGAAAAGTTTCTAGTTAGGAAATATGTGCTAGTAGGTTGGCTACAGTAAGGTTAGGGCTATTAAATTCTGTTGGTAAAAATGGCCGGCCGTTTCTACCGGCTGTTGCACTTCGAGTCAAACCTAGCCTTTATTATGGTACGTTACGCCGGCTTAGTCAAACGAGAAAAAGTGTGTGACAAGAAGTATACATATCTGTGGAGGTTTTAATCGGATCCAAAAATTTTGAAATGGGGGCTTTTTTGGCAGGTATGTACTTCATTAAAAACCACTATTGATTTTTTTAATCATACATAAACAATTATTTTTGGTAATTAACAATTGAAAAAAAAAGTGAATAAAAGGTTCTTTAAGAAGTAGTGAAAAGTTACATATTCCAACATATTCCACTTTAATTTTAATTGTGTCTTAAAATATGCACTATTATCAATAAACTCCCGTAGGAAACTCCACCTACTATGACCTATTCCGCTTTTGAGCCACGCTGGAAACGACAGACGATCAATTAAATATGATTTGGCTATGACAATGATAGACGGCAGTGTGCAACGCTGTTACTGGAACTAAATCTATTCTGCGTTGCTATTTCTGCAACGTAACGTCAACTCTGTTTAATGATATCGACGCAATGTTGAAGAGGCCAGTGAACATCGAACATCACAAGTTAGATCTGTCAACTCTTCACGCTTGGATTCGATGTTTCGAATGTTGTGTACTCTGTTGTACCATAAGAGTACACAGAAAGCGAAAGCAAACGTCCAACAAGGTTTCAAGGATAAATTGGGACTTCTTATTGACATGCCAAAACAAGGATTCGGAAGTACCAGCTAGGAGATTCTTCGAAAATGCTGCAATGTCATCTCTTAGAACAGGAGTTAATGAAAAACTGATGTACCGTTTTCATGTCATCTTGCAAACGAATTAACATCAAAAAGTTTCGTGAATATACCGTAGAAACAGTCAGATATTTTGTAAAAGAGTACCCATGGTACAAAATGCCAACAGGAGTCCACAGACTCTTAATTCATGGACCTGACATAATAGATTCTGCAATATCACCGATTGGTAAACTTTCGGAAGAAGCACACGAATCAACGAATAAGTTTATTACACGATATCGCGAGAACTTCTCTCGGAAGTATTCCCGTGTTAAAAACTTAAGAGAATGTGTTTCGAAGACTTTTGGCAGCAACAGACCCGTATGTTGCTTCTTTACACAAACCGCCTCAGAAGAAACTCAAGAGCTTGTTGCCGAACGCGATTGACCTGTTACGTCAACCGAAAACGTGTACTGACGAGAATGAAGTTGCCGAGAATGAAGTTGATGATGATGAGCATGACCTTATTTGGGATTCAGATGATGCTATGAATACAGAAGAAGGAAATGTTTGAAATTTTCAATGTAATGTTCCGTAATTTCACTTTGTTTGTAATTTCCTTTAACTGACTTAATACATTTATATCGTATTTACAAATTATTTACGTTGGTGCTAATTAAAAGGTCCTAAGTACTGAGCCCCTTTTAATGATTATCGAAATGTACATTTATTTTTTTCCAACAAACTCCTTTGACCTATAAACAATATTTTTCAATTATACACAACTCTTTAAGAACACAATACTCTTTTTCCGCTCAATTTTAGTTGTTTTTCTAAATTTGGTCCGCCATATTGGATCCGCCATGTTGAATTTTTCAATGTTGTTATCAAATTCGTAATCAGAACGCTCAATAACCCTTTTATACCAATTTTTGCCACATTGGATAACATTTTGAATTTTGGCCAGGTTTTTGCCATTTCGTACCATAGTGCGTCGATAAAACTTTGCTTTAGTTTTTATTTCATTGGTTCTTAGGCAAAACACAATCTGTAAGGATTCAGTCGTTTTAAGTAAATAAGTAGTACTTGAAAAAGAAAATAATACAGAAGTTCGGGGTCCTTTTCATCTACATCAACAACACAACTTGCTACATGGGGAGCCTTCGGACAGTCAAAAGCTACAATCGATTAGTCTTTGCAAAAATCTCTGATCAAACGAATTGTCTTTCCACGACAAACACAGAAATTCAATTATCATAATAATCATTTTGATAATATATCGATTTTGAATACAGGGGGCGACAAAGACAATCTTTCTCGAGAATTACCTACCAACACCTATATTTAAGTTGTTGAGAGTAACATAAAAAATTACTAACAAGAATTATCTTAAATAAATAAATTGTAAGTTAAATGCAAACAAAAAAAATGGCTTCGTTCTTTTCATAACATCAAGATGCTTTGTTATGACTGATGAGTAATAATTATTAGAATGAAAAATTAATTATTATCATTATCATTATTGCTATCTTATAATTAAGAGGTGTCCGCCAAAAACGTGTGAAAACCGTTGATTTAAACTGTTGTTCGTTGGCAACTTTCATATATCCTATAGATATTTTGCAATCCATTCATTAAATTTTACTCATTTATTTCTTAATAGTAATCAGATTTCTTTGTTTTACCAAATATGACATTTCGTGCACCACAATTAGGATAATGTCCTTTACTATTATATTTAAACAAGAAATCCTTGTAGTCATTATAAATAAAACAAAACAAAAAAAATTTCAAGAAATTAGGTCGCATTTCAAGAAAATTTATAAAATTCCCAACGATCGTGACGTTTAAATTCTCATCAAACGGATATTTCACAATTCGACCTTTTCCAATACACGGTTTAACAATACATTTTTTTTCGTATAAACCATAGAAAAAGCAAGTAACAAATGAAGGTCAAAAATAAAGATATAAATTACAAAAATTAACAGAGAATCGTCGTTTAACGGTTTGTGTGTATAACGATTACGATATTCTGACATTTAATAATATTATTATAAAGGTCTCTGCAAATTTTTTACTTCGCGCCCAGAGAAAGGCTTGAACAGTTTTCTATAATTAACAATTACTCGAACACATCCTGTCTGCTAAACCATAATAATTAATAATAAAATAGTTCTTGAAAAGAAAAATGTTCCTTGTTTGAACCGGTTTCCCGTTAGGAAATAATATCGGAGTTAACCTAAAATGCAGGTGTAAAAAGTTTTTTGTTTGAAATAAAATAAATACGGTTGGTTGGTGGTCGTCGTGTTTTTAGTATGTTACAGTAGTTTTATACCTTTGGAGAAAGTACGATCTTGGGTTTGGGTTGTTTACGAGAGATAAGACTTATGTAGCTTATAAACCCATTTCGTGCTCGTATAAAGTGTGTTAAGTTCACATGTCGTTGCACCAAAACAATGACTAATGTTATTGTTAAGATAAAACAAAAAAGTTTATCTAATGGAATTAAAAACATACAAATCGAGTTAAAATGTTATTGTTTGAAATATATGTGAGAATACCAGATTAAATAATATCAACAACGCTACTAGTTTAGAAGAAAACAAAACTTTCCACTTTATTCTTTGAGAGTTTGTTAGCACGATAACAATACTACTTATTACTACATAAAGAATTACATTAGTATTATACACATTGAAACATAATAAAAATAATTAATAAATAATTGCTCTTCCTATAAGAAAATATTCTTTATGTTCCAACACTTTCATTTTTTTCCTCTTATTGTAGTTAGATAAGTTTATTGTAAAATCATGTTGTATCATTCTAAAATTCACTTTGGTTTGTTAATAAAATTATGGAATCACATAAGGAATATAAATTATCATCTAGATAGATAAGAAAGGAATATAAATTATCATCTAGATAGATAAGAAACCATCTTATCGTTATTAAACGTTATTTATCTACTATTCGATCTCGAAGGCATCTTAGAATTGATTCCACTAGCTTACTTACCATTAATTCATTAACTACTTCCAAGCCTCTAATCATTAACGTATTCTAACACCCACCTACTATTATAACGCCATCGGTCATACCTTCTACCATAGAAAACAGCCCAGAAAAAAAAAGTATCTAAAGTGATAACAAGATGGTGATGACAACTGAAACCTCTTTTATTATTGTGCTACGAGGTTTGAATGCAAGAGGCGATGCGAACGTTCAATTTACGGATTGAACCCTTTCGCTGCTGAATTAAATCTACCTAAACATATCTGCTGTGCTGGATTCTGGTAGTGACAAAACGTACATATACAGGGTCGCTAAAAAGTATGGAAACACGATACCCCCGCAGAAACGATAAGTAAGTAATAGACAAATAAAATTTGGAGAGCTTAAAGTAGGTATTTTTGCCATGTTTTGCGAAGGGAATTAAAAACAAATCTTCAATTGTTTTTTGTACGACCGCCATAATGAATTTTTTAAATAGAACACCCTGTATACGATCCCATATTTGGATAAGAATTTTTAAGACAAATTCAATGATATAAGGTTTGCTATACTTATCTTAAAAGGTTTTGGAGATAACCGATATTCTTTTGTCAGGGGTTTTACTATTAAAAAGTATGGAAGCACGCTGCTCCTGCAAAAACGGTAAGAGATAGATAAATGAAATTTAAACAGCCTAAAGTAGGCGTTATTTGTCATGTTTTGCGAAGGGAATAAAAAACAAATCTTCAATTGTTCAATTTCTTGAAATGGATCACTCATAACTCCATATCTCGATAGGGATTGTAAAGGCAAATTCAACAATATAAGGGTTGCTATACTTATCTTGAAAGGTTTTGGAGATAATGACTATTCTTTTGTCAAGGATTTCACTATTAATTTTTATCAAAATCGAGTTACCCCTGAAACAGCAGAGGCAAAGGAACTAAAAAAACGATGCGCGATTATTTTATAAGTAATTAAATAAAAAGAAACCGTAAAAATTTTGCCCTTAGCCTACTTATTTAAAATAATAGATTAATGCTAGAGCAAACTACATTTATTGTGGAATAAGAACAAATAGTGACAAACTGATAATAACAAAAACACAATATGATTTTATAACAAGCGTTCCAAATGCGTTTGGTTAACTTCTTGGTAATGAAAAATGTCTTTTGAAATTTTCCCAAGGAATTTTGCAAATAATCGGGAGGAATCTGCTTGCGTTACGAATCCGTCCTTAAAATTAAGAAATCCTAGACAAAAGAATAGTAATTTTCTCAAAAACCTTTTAAGATAAGTATAGCAACCCTTGTATTATTGAATTCGCCTTGAAAATCTCCATCGAAATATGGGGTCATATACAAGGTGATCCATTTAAAGAAATTCAAGATGGCGGCCGTACAAAAGAAACAATTGAAGATTTGATCTTAATTCTCTTTGCAAGACATGGCAAACAATGCCTACTTTAAGATCTCCAAATTTCATTTATCTATCTCTTACCGTTTTTGCAGGAGCAGCGTGCTTCCATACTTTTTAATAGTGAAACCCTTGACAAAAGAATAGCGATTATCTCCAAAACCTTTCAAGATAAGTATAGCAACTCATATACCATTGAATTCGTCTTGAAAATCCCTATCCAAATATGGGTTTATGTACGGGGTGTTTCATTTAAAAAAACTGAAGATGGCGGCCGTACGAAAAACAATTAAAGATTTGTTTTTAATTATCTTCGCAATGCATGGTAAAAAATATATACTTTAAGCTCTCTAAATTTCATTTGTCTATCTTTTACCGTTTCTGCGAGTGGTTATGCTTTGCATTCCCAGATGTTTTCTTTTGAATCTTGTTAACAATAATTCGGTTTCCCAGCAACAGAGAGACGAAGATAGGCTATGGAAAGTGCGACCTTTGATTGACAAGTTTCGTGGTGCATTACTGAAATTGCCGAAAGAAAAAAATGTATGTATTGACAAACAAATCATTCCATTTGCGGGGCACGTAGGTATCAGACAGTATGTCCCAAGAAAACCAAACCCAACCGGATTGAAAATGTATGTATTAGCTGCTGCCTCAGGAATTATTATAGACTTTATAATCTATGAAAGATGCTAATACAAAATTTCTACAAGATGCCAACATTAAATTAGGCACAGGTGGTAGAAATTAATGGAAACCTGTCCACCTGGAACAAATGTTTATTTTGGTAGAATCAACTCTTTTAGAGGTACTCCTTGAGAAACGTATTTCTGCAACGGGAACAATAATGTCCAACCGGTTTCCCAAAATTGGCTTGAAGTCTGACACCGAAATAAAAAATATGACACGTGGAAGTGTAGACTGTAAAACTAGAAAAGATGAAAAAAGATCTATTGTGAAATGGATTGGCAACCGAGGTGTAACACTAGCATCTACAATACACTGCTAGAAGATATTCAAAAGTTAACAAGGCTTAGGTAAATGTTCAACGTCCTGACATCGTCAAACAGTACAATACCAACATGGGTGGTGTTGACTTGGTAAATAGAATGATTGCATCATACCGATCCTATCATAGAACAAAAAATGGCCCGCTCGTACTTAAGAACATCTTATGGACATGGCAGTGGTTAATTCTTGGTTCAAGTATAAAATGGATTGCAAGAATCATCACGTAAGCTCAAAAAAATGTTAGATCTACACGCCTTCAAAATAAGCTATTAACACCTAAAAGCAACAAAAGAGCAATGACTGAAAATGACGAAGTGAATGTACCTATCAAAAAAAGTCGTGTTCCTATTCCGCTACAAGAGGTTAGGTCTAATGAAGCTAATCATCTCCCTCAAGCTGAAGAGTTAAGCATTGCTCAAAGATGCCGTAAAGAGGGATGTAAAGGAAGATCAAGAATTAATGCGTTAAATGTAATGTCTTTTTATGTGTTCTAAAAGAAAGGAATTGTTTCAGGGATTTTCATTTATTAAAATAGTAATTTATTTTTGTTTGTTTGTACTTTATATACAGGGTGATTCCGAAATAAAGGGTATCCTTTTAATAGGTGATAAGTGAGGCTAAAAGAAGACAAAAAATGAAAAAACGAAGTGGTTCCGTGAAAGTTGAAAATTTTGACAATTTTCCTAAATATTAAAAACTGAAGCCGTCTCTGATTAAAAAAAGAAAAGTGTTTCTTGTATTGTCGCCTTAAAAAGTGAAAGTTAAGACGATTTACGGTGTTTTTAAACCCTTGTAGTGCAAGAACGAAAATTTACCAGACATGCCTACTTCCTTGGAACTAATAGTGCAGCTGTAGTAGCACAATGAACAATAAATGCCATCATAAGCTACCCCCCTGGACATTTTACAACCTTCCCTTCTTAAATCTGAAGTAGGTTTAACATGCAGGGTTGTTGAAATTCGTTAAAACAGTAAAAAAATAATAACAAAATTTATGTTACGAACAATTAGACTCCAATCTCACAAGCAACATTTTAATTCCTTATTATTATTTAGTCACATAAATAAGAAACATTTTAAGTGGCAATGGATTACACATACTACTTGAATGAAACATGCGTATGGAAGGTACTACTAACTATCACCTCTGTATTTAATTCAAATTAATAAATTCAACCAATTTTTATTTATGTAGCATAAGGCTTATTGAAGTTTTTTGTTCTTCGGAAGTTCACAGGAAAAAAACACTAACAGTAAAATTTTAATATTTTTCCGTTTGCAGATTAAAAAGTAAAAGTTCCTTTATGGCATTGTAGAAACCAGATAAACTATTATACCCCTCACATAAATAGCACGAACTACCTGCCAATGACAAGGACAGTCAGTCAACCCCTATCGATTTTTGCTTAAGTAAAAGTATGAGAGCAGGACCGGCTTGGCTTAGCGATTAAACATCAATCGCATTTTTCTCGGAAACTATGCAATTTTTACCTACCGTTTTTTATCGCAAATGTATGTACTATCACACTGCTATCCACCTTTAAGAGGATACCCTTTATTTCGGAATCACCCTGTATATAGAGCACAACAGGCCTATTGGCCCAAGGCTTGTTGGACTGTGTCCCTCCATTCTTTTCTCTCTACTGCTTTTTGATGCCATCCTTGGACACCCATTTTTTCTAGATCTTCTTCCACTTGTTTGAACTATTTAATTCTTGGTCTACCTCTTCCTCTATTATCGAGTGAATCTGTTTTTAGCACATTCTTCACCATCCTGCCATCTTCTCTTCTCCAAATATGTTCTAACGATCGTATCATTTGTGCTTTGATAGCTGATGTTATTTTAGGCTCTTTAAACAGTTCGTAGATCTCTTCGTTTGTCCTCCTCTGCCACCCATCCTCTATCTTCCTCCCACCAAAAGTCCTTCTTAACATCCTTCGTTCCCAATCTTGCAACTTGATCTCCATCTTTTTTGTTATCACCCACGTTTCACTCGCGAACAACACTATAGGTCTTATCACTGTTTTGTAAATCCTTAACTTTGTATTCCCCGACACGATTTTTGATCTCAATTTGTTTGTACTTTAGTTTAAATAAATTTCTATTTTAAAAAACATTTTTTATTTGATATGCTTTTCCAAAAAAAAAACTTTATATTGCACTGATGTCAACAAAGGTGTACAAATTGTTTTCAATAAGATCTGTAACAGGATACTAGTGTCAACATAAATGTTCAAATTTTTATTAACTTCAGGTGCAAGTGGCAACTTAAATGAAGCATGGATTATGTTAAATGGATCCTAGAGACTACATTTGTGTATAAATAATTAGTATTATACACATACGTGCTGGTCAAGACTGAAGAGGATATGTTCAATTTGCACCTTGAGATATAAAATCTGTTTGCTTAGTACAATACAGGCCGTAACATGTTCGTTTCGTAACGAATTTCTTGGAACTCTGGCGTCGTCCATATGCAACAAGAAGATTCTATTTTATAAATTAAAGCTTGTATGGTATGCTATCTCTGTTCGTAATCCTTAATATTATTCCAAATGCTCGTTTAAAAATTTTTGTTTGAATTCTGTTCTAGCTGGAATTTAACTAGTTTAGCTTTTAATTTTTGGTTATGATGCAACATTTTAATAAAAACTATAAAACATATTAAAAAATTCAAGTTCCTAGTTTAATTTGATATACAAGGGCAAATTAATACAGGGGACAATGAAGACGATCCCTCATCTTATCTGCATTAACTAAAAAAAAAACTTTTTCAACTCCTGTTCAAAATAAATAAGTAAGGATCAAGGTCTTCGTCAATAACATACTGGAATCTTCTTACCTAGAAAAAGTTAACAACAATACAAAAAAGAAATGAAAGGCAAATTCGTGCAAAAGACGAATAAATAAACCTTTTGTTGTAAAAGTTATAATATTTCAAGATCTTTTATATTTACCTCACGATAATCACCTTTTACACCTTTTTTAAATAGATATAACAGCGACAACAATTTTTGTACTTTCAAATCTTCATTATTCTTATTTATAACAATAATTTCTAACTTTATTCAACTCAAATGTCAATATCAGTGTCAAAAACTAAATTATTCTATTGTAATGTAGTTCATTACAGAAATGCACGTAGGTCAGTCACACATCCATTCTCCGGTTGTGTGACTCAGCCGAATCCGTTTTAATACGACCTACGGAGAATTAGAAATCCTCAAGCAAAAAGCTCATGATGAAACATATTTAATACTGCGAAGTTTATAAAGTCACGGGCGGGAATCTCACCGCTTATTAATTTTGAACGTGACCTTTCAACGATATTTCGTGTGCCTTTTTTGTTTATAAAAGAGATTATTGAATAGAACATTATTGGCATTAAGAGATTATAGGTAATAACGAAGAAATCTAAAATGGAGGGAAATGCCATTTCGGAAGAGTCATATAATACTTGGAGGACAGTCAGTCAGTCGCATTTTACAAAAACAACACTTCGATTTGTCCATGTTCATAAATAGAAGAACAAAGGAGGCGTGGTACAAAAAATATTTATGGGTCAAAAATCATTTATTTATAAATTATAATAAAATACCACTGGGAAATGTTAAAAACAAATATCACCGCGAATAATGGAAACGTGAGTATGGAGTCATGCAACCAGCGCAGGTGTAACTTTATAGCCATAGGGAATTATTGCAATGTCATATCATATTTAATAATCACATTTTAAATGCTACCTTCATTATCTGATTTATTGGCTTATAAAGAAATCTTTATACGAGAAGGAATTTATTGCTTGTGTATTGAGAAATGTAATGAAAATGGCATTTTTTGAATTGTTGAAGTCCCTATGGGTAGCTTTCTTCATTTTAAGCTGTAATAAAAGAAGTGGGTCAAAACTGGTAAATAATAACAATAAGTAATAATAACAAGAGGTGGTCCTTCCTACCACGGGAACAATGGACAACTCATTCTCCATAATTATTAAATACCGTAATAATACAAAATAACAGTAACTGAACAAGAACTGACATTCCACTTAAGCAGAACAAATTACGATATAAGTAAAGCTTAAAGAAAAGTAATTGAAAAATAATTAAAATGCAAATTAGATTTTTAACCCGAACGCCAAGACAGATAAACTCTGTTTATTTTAGTTGGACCATTAAGAACTATTTTTAAAAAAGTTTACACACCTGACCTTTTTATGTCGTAAACACATATAAACACCTGTGTTATATGTAGGTATACATATACAGCAACTATGATTAACTAATAGATATATAATTGCAAATTTATTAAAGTAGGCGGTGGAATTAAAAGCGGTAGCTTGCAGGATTTTAATAATGAGAAAAATCGTGTCATACAAAACCGATATACAAGTTCCGCATTATACGATAGGTCGTATGTATACCCTGATAAATTTTAATGGATTTTAAATGTATTTTTACATAAAAAGTTGTGAAATATGAAAGCGGATTAAGTGTCGGTGTTTTAATAATTTATATGTATATACGTTGGAGTACGTACTACATATTTATAGAAAGGGAAAAATTCGAATAATAAAGTCTCATATTCAAAGGAAAAAATTCACTTACAGATACTACAGCAAGTCGTTAAAACCTGAATTATTTATTACCTATTTCAACATTTCCATTAATGATAATACAAGATTGTATACTATTATTATACAGGGTGACCAAATTACGATTTGACTGATAGTCAATCGTTTTTATTTTTGGTATCTTGAAAATGATATTCAGATGAAATGGAAATTAACACGAGCTTTAACACCGTGTAGATCAAAACTGGTAAATCTCTAACCATATGTTTGTTGAAACGTTCGACGTTGGTTTTTGGCATATTCGTAAAGCATTGCCTACATAATACTTAATACCCTGTGTATACAGTATCGTCAATCTTGTTTGACCTAACTTTTTGAATTTTCTTCATCGCCAGCCCAGTACAACCAAAAAATCAGCTATTTAGCGAAGTCATGGCCAACTACAATTTCCATTTAGAAAAACTAGTGAAATGAAGATTTGAATAAATCACTGATTACGAGTTCCATGGAAAAATATTAAAAATCTCCTGCACTTCTTTTTTCAGCATAAGGATCTTGGAAACGGTAAGAGATACAGCATCGGTGAAACGGGATGAAAGTTGGCTATTTATAAGAACTTTTTGTTGGCGTTTGCAAAATCTAGATATCTTGGATAGTTTCAGAGATATTTAAAAAAAAGTAGATTTCTCGATTTTTGTTATTCTTTCTTTTATTTATTTGAAGAGATATCGGAAAACTATAATCACTTTTCCATTGCCACTTTTTGTTCTCTATTAAAATACGCCAACAAAATTCCTGTACAACGTTTCGGTTTCGAGCAACCATCATCAACCTCAAAAAATAATAACGAAAATCCAGAAATCTACTTTTTTTAAATATCTCTGAAACTATCCAAGATATCTACATTTTGCAAACGCCAACAAAAAGATCTTATAAATGGCCAACTTTCATCCCGTTTCACCGATGCTGTATCTCTTACCGTTTCCAAGATCCCCATGCTGTGCATCCTTATCTTGGTCACACTGTATTTGTGACCTTTACTTTGAGACAGCTTGCAGGAAGCTTATCTAACGATACTTGTACACCTCGTTGCTTTTCAGCCCGCTACTCTTACTGGAATATTTACTGGTATTCAATGGACTAGTCTTTTGTATGACCTACAAGTCGCTTTTACGAGCTTGCTTAAGAATTTTTAAAATAAATATTTCGTAACTTGGGTAGCATAAAGAATTTAGTTCGATAAGTTACCTCAGCAAAAGCCAACATTTAAAAATTATGACTATTTGTATTAGGGTCATTCCATCTCAAGTGACCCACTTGAAAGTGTCTCAAATTATGACAAGTTTATTTTTTCCAAACTTGCCTGAAAATACTCTCTATAGTGCAGACTTCTACCATGCAAGAGAGTAAATCAATAAATAGCTTATTCCACGGCTTACTTTGCTTTTATAGAGTGTGTCCACATTTCAATGCTCACTATTGGGATGTCGGAAGTTGTAAGAGATAAAACGAAGTCGGTTAAATTAGAAGAAATTTGGCTATTTTGGAGATCAATTTACTTACGCTTTTGTTTTTTCAAAAAAGTTCACGCCTTACTAGATATTTGCTAAAAATAAAATTATTTTATTATTATTTTTTTATAAAAAGCATTTCCCACGTAGTGTGCCATGGCTTTAAACATATGAAAATCACTGATTTTATCAGATAAATTACATTTGTTATGTAACAATTGCTGAAACAAAAAAAAGGAGACCCTTTTAAGATACTTTACTAGGCATTCACAGATAGCATCAAATAAGCAGCTAATGCCCCGTAAAAGCGTATTAATTTTGTTTTAGCAATTTTTGCATAACAAATGAATTTATTTAATAAAAATCCACGACTTTCTGTGTTAGATGTCATGGCACACTCTAATGAAAAATGATTTTCACTTAACTCGGTAAAACAAAAGAATAGCTATGTCAAACCATGTATCACTGAAAATCATTTAAGGCGTGCTGTTCACTAATATGGAAATCAAGTAGGCGTTCCATTAGAAAAAATTCGAATTTACGTTTCACCGCCGAAGTAAAGCAAAAGATAATTGCGAAAATAATTTTTTTGTGCTTCGGAGTAAATTCTTTAAAACACACTCTTTGCTGTTCTTTTCTATTTTTGCTCGTTCCTGAGATATTTCGCTTTAAAAACAATAAGATAATTTTGTTTTTAGCAAAAATCTAGTAATCCGTAAACTTTTTTGAAAAAACAGAAGCATAAGCAAACTGATCTCCAAAATAGCCAAATCTTTTCTAATTTAACCAACTTCGTATCTCTTACAATTTTCGAGATCCCAATAGTGAGCATCAAAATGTGGACACACTCGATGGTTTAAAAATAGTTTTAGTAATCCCCAATCTAAGCTTTTGTCCATAATTCCCTTAGATGGTAGAAATAGTACAGAAAAAATAAAAATTGTCATAATTTGAGAAATCTTACATTTTCTACTTTTGAAAGATGATTTGTGCGGTTACCTAAGATTTTATGAAAAGGCACGCAAGTGCCGAGTTTTCTTATTAGACGCTACCTTTTAAATGGAGCTTTTTCAAGCAGTATTATTTGGCACGAAAACTTAACCCATCATAGACTATATCATACTAGAAGTTGATCAAAACATATTTTTAAATGGCTAGCTTGAAATGAAATAACATGATGTTTATCAGCAAAAGATATTACAGAAAAAAATGATTGCAGCACGAAACCATCGAGCTACTAACTAACATTTATAACTTTGTCTACGATTTGTCTATTTTCCTTCCGCATAGAAATCAGGACGTTGTTGCCATGATCCTTAAACCACGAAAAAGCTCCTTGGACTCCATTTCTTACTGCCCCGCCACATAGGCATTCTCAACTGCTCCACGCTGTTCACCGCTGCACCTCTATTGTATTTGTGATTCGCGGAGACATTCCAGATACTTAGTGACACCCACAAAACGTTAATTCGCCCAATTAGTGACTAGCGTCACCCATATTTCTGTACCGTCAAACCCTACGAAATGCAAATGCACATGTCAGGATCGTCTTCTATCTAGAACCAGCCAAGAACTAGAAAACACCCGTTAGACCTACAGCACCAATCCGCCACCAGAAACTCCCCCCTCTTCTAATACTCCAGTGACAGTTTCTGTTTTTCTTTCTGTTTCAGGTTCGTCGTAAAAGAGACCACAGCACTATTTGTTCCTCCTTCTATTACGTAAATCAAGCTCCGCCATTAGTTCACGTCCCATCTATTACTATTCAACATCACGACATTCGTGTACGTTCTTGTGGTCTTGATTCTCCGTCATTCTATCATCCAATTTTACTGACTGAATACCAGAATAATCTCTGCAACAGTCGGCCGCTTTCAGAGACCTGTTAACATGTATTTGCCCACTGGTGTTCTATTGCGCAACCGGTGCTGTTGTCGGTGAAATCAGGTGAAGTCTGAACGACTCTGGTCATTGTGGGCTGGATCATGCATTCTTTCTCGATTTCGATTCATTGTGGTAGACGTTCGATCACTGATCTGCCGATGTGTGCAAGAAGGGCGGTTTTAATAATATCAAAATCGAGAACGTCCTCCAACTCGGGAGATAGGTGATTTCTTCTTGGGTTTAGGTAAGGTCGAGAAATCTTCGATTTATTTTCAATCGCCCTGTTAATGACACACGTCGTATCTGTGTGTAGAAGAGTTTCGAGGGGATGCATCTTTTACGAATAAAATTAGTTTGTTTAATCCAGAATGTCATAAAACTTTTTCCACTTGTCTTATGTTACACAAACCAATTACTGTATAGTATTAATTGCGCTTTGAGACACCCCGTATTTGCGTTTTTGTTATTATTAATAATCGAGTATGTTGTGCCAAAACATAAGCAGATTAACATAGCTTGCTACAGCCAAGAAAGACGAGAAAATGATTAATCTATGATCTGATAGTACCAATTGTGACTTTTGTTAAATTGTGCAGTTCGTAACAAGCAAATTTACTTGTAACATGATTTAACATTTATGTATATTAAAGATAAAATAGTAACAAGCCACAATCCTACAAATGATTCAATTGAGACTGATTGGAAGTAAAGAATCTTTATAGCATAAAAATGAATTTGTTTCGAGTCAATTTTATGTTGAGTGATTCATTATTAGAACTTTTTGCGACGTTCGGCTTTCATAGTGTTGTGTTGAAAACGATTACAAACCACTTTACATCTATTTAATGATAATTTCTGCACTTAAATAGGTTGCATTTTTTAATTTAATTGTATTCACTTTTGTTTTTTTAAGATTTAGTCATTAACAATGACTTTTACAACCAATTAAGGTAATTATTAGACAGAACGATTTTTTAAATCGATTTATTACTTAAAAGATTAACTGATCTATCTCTTATCTGCTACCAGGTTGCAAAAAGTCTTAAATTCCTATAATTAGCATTTGATACGGTTGTAAAGAAAATCTAGAAAGGATTTAATTTTCACTTTCATGTTTTTTTGGCAGGGACATCTAATGTATAAAAAAATGATTGTAAATAAATTTAATAACAATTTATTTACAAATTAAATTAGTCTGACTCAGCAAGAAAATTTTAAATAATTTTAAAAGTGAGTTTTTAAAATTAACTTATAAAGAAAATGCATAATAAAGTTTTGGATCTTAAAACATGATTAGAAAAAGTGTTTACTTTCTTGCTTGGATGCACACCAATTGTTAATGATAATTTATTAACCGCACTTTTGTAGAATTAATCAAATATTTTTAATCTTTTTTTTCTTTTTTGTTGCTGGCTGTAGGAGAGATTTAATGTTTCATTTAAATTGCACAATACAATGTATAAATTCTTGGTAATATTTAAATTAATGTTTGATGTATTGTAGAGGTGTTAAAATTTGCAGGTGATATGTAACCGACATATGGTTTATTGTTGTTTAACAAGAGGTCGGAGTTTGATTATTCAATAACTGTTAAATCACCTACCTACATATCCTAACCTCACATTTGTAAATTGCAATCGACGCTTGTAATTTTATAACCCTCATTAAAACTAACAATGAACGAGAATAAATTTCCTCCTTGTTTAAGTGTCCTTATTTTGTAATTTTCTATACATACAGTTCCAAACTAAATTTAAATTTCTAAGATTAGTTTGATTAAGTGCCAGGTGCCAGCTGATTTTCTGAATGTATGTATAAACACATACTAGAACGTTTACGTCGTTTATACGCGTGTCTTAACTATATTTTCTGGCCATCTCGAGAAATAGAACCAAATAAACTTTTTAAATTACGTGCATCCATTAACCTAAATTGTGACACGAAAAAGCAGTCAATGGCTTACATTAAAACTGTTAAAGTGGAGTGAATGATTTCAAAAATCTTAAATCTCTAGAAAATGTTCAAATTATTTCCGCTTCTAATTGTAAGCTTCTTTTAAAAGAGCTAACACGTAAATCTACTTGATGGGAATTTGAAGTTTAAGAAATTCTTAGAAGATTGAATCGACGAGTTTATGTAAGATTTTTATGGTTTCTAAGAAAATTCCCATTTGGTATCATAACATGGTGAAAATAATAACAATTTATAAAAAATTAAATGGAAAGGGATATCAACATGATGTGGTACCGTCACCCCAACGATAGTTAATTAGAGTAAAGCTTACCATTTTTAAGGTTTCTTCCGGTCGAAGAAGATAGAACATGGACTGGAGATGTTTCTGAATATTACTGCCCTGGGTTTCAGTTTGCCTACTCGATTTTTGTGCCTCGGCCGGCAGTACCAAGGCAGTGCCTTTTCCCGCGAAGTAACATTCGCTGAGGCTGAAAGAAAACACTTCACTTAATTTCTCATCCTTGATTGGTGCACAAATTAAAAACAAACATAAGCATCTGTCTGGCATTGTTATTGATTTTCTTTAAAAGCAATCAACATTTAAACAAATACACGTCGGCAACCTTAAAAGGAGAAGTCGCAGGAAGTTATTTTCAAACAAAAATAGCTTCATAAAAAACAAAAAAGAAGTTGAACTAGTAGTAATAATGATTATTATAATGCGCACCTGTCGACATTGACAGCGATGTCATCCCAAACAATGTAGCGATCCAAAATGACGAACAAAAATTTAATGGAAAAAACTCCCGACTACCAAGTGCAATTAAAAGCACAAGACATTACCGGACACTAAACAACGAAATACTAAAAAGACCGCCAAGGTTCGATTCTGGCAAACTTCGCGAAAGCGTGGGTGATTCGTCGACTAAAAATGCCGCGACTGGTTTAACTAACTAAAGGTGTAGAGACAGAGATAATCATCACGTCACCCATCCGTTTATAGATATTAAATGGTTACGAAGGAGTTACAGTAGTTTGTGGCGGAAAAATCATCCAGAAACGCATTAAAATCACGCCGTTCGTGACATAATTCGCACTAAATTTTAAAGTTAATGTCAGGAACTTGCCATTGTTGTGTACTATTGTGCATTAAGTGTTTGTTACA
>VTPC01005691.1:47315-62437 GCA_011009095.1 Ignelater luminosus | reverse complement strand
TATTGAGTCCATCAAGATTCTTACAAAGAATTGAATTTTTCACTTCGTTTAAAAACTAATATCCTACAAGGTAGGATATCAATGTTGTATTCTGTTTGTATGAGACTATTTATTTGAAAAGTTTGCTAGTTTTCCATAATACATCAAATATCATACTGTTTGATCAAACACAAAAAGACTACCATTATTACGCTGAAGTAGAAATGAAATGTGAAACTCATATATGGTATAACATAATATTATCTAACTAACAGATAGAGTTACAATCATCAAATAAATTTAGGTCGTATTACACATACGATTTTCTCTAATTAATATTAATTATTATTCAGTGAAGTATAAATCTATATTTAGAAATATCCGCTATTGTTCTTTTCATGTATTCTACCTTTATATGGAGAAACTTAAAGATGCTTTTAAAACATAAAAGAATAAATTGTAGAAATAAAATTTCACTTTTTAAGCTTGATATTTTATTTCCTACCATATCCGTCTGATTTAATTTCTATTTTCCTTCTGATTTGATTCATAAAATTAGTCTTGTGACATTTACACATTAAAAATATCGTAAATGAAAAAAATTGCTTAATTTCCTATAATATTTTACTATTAAAAAATTTTGACGATAATATTCTGTCATAATTTCAACAAGGATCTAATTTATATCCGTAGTTTCTTAATAATTTAGGCATTAATTTTGTTATGTAAATAGAACTTTTTGCAGAGAAGTTGTAAAAATAATTTAATAATTTATTTCAAAAGTTACTACAATAATTTTATGTAAATTCTATTAATTTATGCATGAGTCATCTAGTTAGTAATAATAATAAATTATAACAATAATAACAAATAAAACATTATATAATCCAGAAGGCAATTGTGAGAATTCCTCCATACTTCGTAATTAATTTATTTGTTGTTTACTGTATAAGGTAAGTAAGCAGTAATTTGGTGTTGACTATTCTTGTTTCACTGACACATAAAATTTTGAAAAAGGACTCTTGAAACTTTAATGGGACTATAATTTTTAGAAATGTGTCGTCCTACATATTTGTAACCACCTTTGGATATTACGTATTTTTACCTTAAAAGATAGAATCAAAAAATTCCAATTGTTTAAAGGCTAATACGTGCACCCACTATTAATTGCTAAAAATCGGTAATATTTTCTCAACACGTGTTTGCGGAATGAAAGTAGTTTTACCATATGTATTACATTTGCAATTATTTGGATACTTCAGATTTATTAAATAATAGTTACTATATAGTTTACAAAAAACATTAAGTACGCTTTAGTATTTAGAGCAATTCAGTGATTGATGTTTTAAAGGTTGAGAAAGAGAAACACAAAAAAGACATTTCTTGTTATTGATTGTGTGTTCCAGATTTTAATAAATGAATTTTGTATTTTAAAATAAATGAAAAAGGAAATGTCTGTATTTGTATTTATGGGGCGCGATTTATATCGGTATTGGAAGATTTATTATTATTGGTGACTGTTTAATACTATAGCACTTTTTAATTGCTATCAGCAACTACTGTAATGATAAAGACTACTAAAGCCAACAGCCGTATAAATTTATACACTCTAAAATGGATTACGGTATATAAATATTAGATACTTCTATAATAACAAAATGTTCTATCTATAAAATATTACCTTAAGCTTCTTTAACTATTTTAATAAAGGTTATACAACTATAGTACTGGTTTGATCTAGATAGTAATTTAAAAAAGTAGTATCTGTACTAGGAATATACAAAGTAAATGATCATCTGCAAATGATGTTTTTGTACGTAATATAACGGTAGCAATATTCTCATAACTTTACAGAATTAATTCATCAGAAGAGGCTATCAAAAGAAGAGTAAAATATTAAGAAATATCTTAGAAAACATTGTACAAAGCTTGTGTAAGTCCTATTTAGAGCATACTATAAACTCGACAACTGAAAAAAATGTCAAAAGAAGCCCTCAGCTCAAAACTCACCAGCTTAAACAAACAACGAAAGACCAAAACACTTGTATGCCTCCTAGGAGGACTTCACAAAGCACTTGAACTCAGACGTTCCCAAAGGGTAGATTAAAACCCGATCAACAATCTCTCTGATTTTGTATTTCGCTTTCTCCTTTACTTAATATAACTAAAGCAAGAAGATACACTTAATGTAGTATTTAATAATGATGAGTTAGAAGCTTTACGTTTTGCATATTGCTCATGGAAGCAGTTCCAAATATACAGGTTGTGCCGCTACGTTTGTATCAAATATTGTAAATACATTCTATATTACTACCTTCTTAAATCAGAGACTAACAATACAATGTTATTCTATTCTTTCGTGTAGTGTCCATGTTTCCTCACAAGTCAATCCTGTACAATTAAAGTTTTCCCTACGTTAGGAGTATCAGAATCTCTTTTTCCAGCGTTTCCCGACGGATGTGTATGTCTTGGGAAGAATTGATATGCTTTTTCTGCTTTCCGAATGCATTTGGTTACCGAACACTTTTCGGGACACTGACTTAGTGCTTTCCGGGATACTGTGTTCTTTCTATGTCACCATTGCATTTTCTTCATCGGCTTCCGCACTACTAATCGCGTTACTATTACCACCACCTCAATCCACAACTTGCCTCTCTGCCATCAACAAGTAAACACGATATCAATTTACCACCACATTGAATGTCTGAACCTACTCTAGAGATACTTCCAATGATCCTAGCCTAAGAGCATCAGTATCTAAATCACCACCAAAGAAAAATATTTCCTAGAACGGATTAGCAGCCTATATCTCCGCAACAAAGTCACTATAAGATTTTTATGGAAAAACATTTTGCTGATTGGTTTTTTGCAGCTACTTCGAAAATATGTTAAAAGTCTCCATGAGCTTCTTATACGCATAGTATTCTGCAGCAGGGAAGGGTAACTAGTGTGGGACCACTTTTGCCAACAACTTGAAGAACTACGACTACTGTCGCTTGCATGGGAAGTACAGCGGTTGATCTTGGTCTTTGACGTTTCTGTGATTATAGAAGCAAACAAAAGGTCAATATACAAATAAATTACTGCAGCTCGATAAAAATTGATTCGGGTGACAAATACACAATCGGGCCCGGGTTTAAGTTTGGATTGTCCAAAATTGAAAATCCGAAAATAGTTATTTATATAGCAAGAGTGTAAGCAAAAGCTTTTTTGAACGAGTTTGAAAAAGACACTGATACAATATTTTTTGCCCGACTATATTTTAAAGAAAATAATAAAAGCCTTTGATGGTAGTTTTTAAATATAAATATTTCCAAACAAGGACGAAACGATCATCTGGTGATATGATAGTCAACGCTTGCACGAATTTTTTGAAACTTTATTTGTTGGGAGACAATATCAATTTTTGTCTTTTATTTATCGAACTTGTAGATTTAAAAAAAGTTTACTAGGGCCGTGATGAATTCGTTATGCCCTCGATACGCCAAATTCATTGCAATGTTTAATAATTGTCAATTTTTGACATTGAAAGCGAGTTGTAAATTGCCAGCTTTAGAGTCGGTCGTGCAAAAAGAATACATGGATTCTTTTGTGGAGTGAAGATTAGATAAAGATTTATGCATACCTAACTGCTACTTGCCACACTAAACAACATACTGAAAATCCTAAAGTCCAGATGCTGGACATCAATGATAAAGTCTTCCGTTTCTCAGAATATGCAAAGCTGTTTATTACGGTATCAAAATCTTCAAGAGTTTCAAACTATTTTATCAAACTATTTGAAATGTGAACACTCGAAAACTTCTGATCATGACATCATCTGAAACGTGAAAACTTTGAAAATGTTACATTCATGCTGTTCACACTAATGTTTTGAAGGGCAAGTCCAAATTTCGTGAAATATTGCAAAATCTTAAAGAAACAGCTGCCATTTTCTCATATTGTAAGTATATCGATAGAGTAATTGTTTGAATACAATACATAATACAAACGCAAATCTATCATGACGTGAAAAGCTGGTCTGTGGTAAGACATGATGATGCTATAAGGAAAGCTGGTAGAAGGTTTAGCATATAGAATCATCAATTATAGAGACTGTGATGAAACAATTGCAGTTGTACGTTCTCATTTCTGAAAAACATGCCATCTTTTCTATAGTTCAAAAGAAAGCTCTGCATTAAAGTTTAACAAAAACTCATATTCAAAAATTGGTCTGGCAAAGGCCAAAAGCATACGTAATAGTCTTAATAGCACTTAATTAAAACGACTAGTAAAGACTGGTATTATTGACAAAAGAATAACCGCATTTGACAAAGATTAGATGTCCACGTTTTTTAGAAAGTTTGAAAAACCTTTGAAAAACAAAAAAGAAGATTTTTAATGTCAACGTAATTAAACGTCTTGGCATTAAATAATTTGGAGCAAAAACAGTAAGTGAACTCTCACTGTGATTTCAATGCTGTTCGTCCTGACTATGTGCCGCCAACGTTAATTTCAAAGAACTATGTTAACATGAAATGGACCTTTCAGTGCCCTAAAGCTATTCGAAAAGCGGTTGGAGTAATGGACCACATTCAGTGGCTTCCATTAGTAAGCCATGGCAACCGATTTTTATCTCTATTTAATTCCAGTAACAGTAACGTAATGTAAATCTATGAGATAAAGTCATTAAAGGCCGCTCTGACAAGCACCTACACAATCTTTCTAACAAACAAAGCCGTGGGTTAAATTAATAATAAATAAATAAAATTGAAAGGAACTTCTTTGAATTGAGAAAGCAATCAATTTGTTAAAACAAAAATAGCCAACGGGGTTAAATTCTACAAAGAAGAGAAATTTAGAAAAACAATATGAAATAGTTAAACAAGAAAATATTTTCCTCTGCTTATAATTTTAAATTCGTTTTTTCTGTAATTAAAGAAAATAATTTTCCATCTAAGAAAACTTAAAAAGTTTTATTTAACTTTTTAATAGACTGTCAACAGTTATGAAAAATGCTATTCTTGCAAAAAAAGTTAATAAAATGTAATATCAACCAGTTCCATAAACCTTATTAATAGCCTCAACTGCATCGATATCATTTTATACTACCTCCTCTTTTTTCCTTTTTAATTTAATAGGAATGAAGCTTGTCCTTCTTACTACATATTCAAAGGCCATAAAGTTGGAATAGATAATTTTTCCTTCTATTTAATTAATACTAGAATTATAATATAATTACACTTTCCGTGTTAGAAAACTATTAAATAAAATCGTAAAAGGAAATCTTAATTTTCTGTAATAATTTGCACTCGGGGGTGTGTGATTATTAGGGATTTCATAGGATCATCAAAGTTTCGCAAAAGAGCCGTTAGCGTTACATTTCTATAATTATAAATAATTATTTCTAGGTCCTTGAATTATCCCGTTTGAGGTAATATCTATAATTTAAGTTTCAAAATTTTTCATTCGAGCGAAACGGTATAGTTCTCATTTCGGGATGTGTCGAAGTCACCCACGCCGCGTCGTCATCTCGTGATTGATGGTTCTCCACTTTATTTTCATGGTCATTTTTTCTTTATTTCATAAATGTAGGTTTTTAAACTGACATCCAGGGTGTACGGGGGGTTTTTGTTTATTTTTTTAATAAACCGGAACGCATCGGCCGACGAGTTGGTTTCTCCGCAAATTTTAAAAGCAGTATATTGTTCTTTTTCAGAAGCGTCCGTTCTTCTCGTCGCAACAAAACAGCCATTCGTTTTTGTTTCCTTTCAGACGTTTTTGAGTTACATGTTCCGAGCATTGTGCTACATTAGTGCTGAGTAAATTCGAGCTTTTTCTGTGTAGGGAAGGAGTTTCATTTGGTATTATTTACCATACGTGAATTAACTAGGAAAATTTGTGCTTTAAGCTGACAATACGTTATGGAGGTTCAAGTGCTCGTTATATTTGCGTAAGGAGCTGGTAATTACAGTGCACATGATATGGTCTTTGATGGTAACTAAGCATACTTGATTGCTCAACTTCAAGGCCCCAATTTGCATACACAATTTATCAGTGTTTGTCTATCCTAAGGCGTTGGTAGATGTATGCACTAATAGAAGTGATTTGGTGATAATACCGAGAGCAATTCGGTTTGCACACGCGAAGCGCAAGAGAATAATTCATGTTATCCACGTTATTTAATTATGAGCAAGCGATAAGAGACTTTTATAAAGAATGCATGGCTCGATAGAGCTAAATTTGAATAATGGTAATTGTGGAATGCCGCAGGGACCGTTAAATTGTAATACAGTGTATTGAAAATTTTTCTTTAATGCACGCTTTCAGAAACCCCAACAAAAGCTGTTAAAATTCAAAAAATATTATATTGCAAAGAGGAGATTTTATGGCAACCCTCGGTTTTATCTGACAAATTTTATTATTAATTTCTTGAGATTTTACCAGTCTTGCTGAAATTATATTAATGTAATGATACTAACATGAATTCATATATTTTGTACTGAAACTAAATTTCAGCGTTTTTTCCTAAGCTTGGTATACACTATTACTAAATTTACGTGGGAAGTTAAAATGCTTGCAGACACATAAATAACGCCCACAAACGAAAATAACTAAGTGGGTGGAAATACAATAAATTATTAAATTTTTGCATCTTAAATTTATGATAAAATACAATTACATATTTCGTGTTCTCACGTTTATTTAATCGTTCACGTGCTGTCGTTGATTATTCATTATTCTAAAAACAAAACCTGCTAACTGCGTGTTTTTCTGATTTATGAGGCACTGTGTAATAATTATTATTATTATGAGCTGTCATAATTATAAACAATTAAAATAAGCATTTTCTAAAGGTTAAATGTTTTCCAGGGTTTTTCTTTTGATTTTCATTTTTTACAAAAGAGAAAAGTAACAAAAAGCAAGACTAAATTCTTCTTCCTACACAATTTATGTTTCACATAATGTAAAGAATATAATGCACCCAAACAATTTTTTTACTAACAATTGTTGTTTTTCATTCACTGCTAGAAAAAGTCTTTGTTGTTGACATGTGCCTATTCTAATGTTCCACGAAATATTAAAGATATTTCAAACAGAGAAAAAATGGCCTATAAGAGAATTTTAGAATTCCACTGCTAGAAATGATGTTTTATGATATCGTTCGTTTTTATTGATATTGTAAAACGAGTTTTCGCATTTTTTCAATCTTCTTCATATCATGTAGTTAAACACCTACATATTGATCAATATGAAATAAAAATTGATAGATACACATTATTCACGTATGTGTCTAGGCAGGTTATTCGTGTAGCAATTTTAATGATTAGATAACACTGTTACATATCACCAGTTTGATCAAAAATGCTATTGCCTTCATTACATAAATACCCTCTGGAAAAAAATAGCTCGGGTGGTTCAAAAATTAAATAGATACAATCAGCTTGGGATCGGCACTCTTTTGAACATTCGCTACTTTGTTTAAAAACATGAGATCTAAGTTATGACTGCTTTATGTAATATAGGTGGCCCATTTCATATGAATGATAGTATATCTTGATAGATGTTAACCCTCAAGCCAAAATTGGACTGTTGCGTTTACATTAAGATTGTCTTATGATTTATTGATGCCGCAATAAGTCATTCTCTGACACCATAATGTGTGCATTTTAGTCACTTCCAAATGAGATCCATATCCTGAAAAAGGTTGATTTTGGTCTTTTTGACAGTTTTCCACTCACTCTTTCCATCTACATTTATTAATTTTGCTGACAAAAATGAAGAAATCTACCGATTTTGACTTTGATTGTATACTGTAACTACTTAACTTTGTTTGAGACATTGCAGACCCACAGCAATTGTAATTGTAGAGAATAAATCTAAAGTTCTACCACTGGCACTTGCATTTTTATCTTGTACCGTCTACGATAGAAAAACATAGTAATATTGCTGTTAAAACTGAACCTTGCAATATTTATTAGTTCTAAAGAGTGCTAACATGCACTATCAAAAATAAGTTTAGACGATGCTGCAAAATCAGAAGGAACGGAATATGAATAACAATAGAAACCAGTAATAGAAAACACTAGGTTAGGTTTTTTCTTCTGTCAAAATCTTGGGAATTATTTCAATAATATTTTAGTTCCTTGGTCTAATGTTTGGCGCTCAAATTACCAACCATCCAGTCGATTTTTAGTGTTTTACTTACTATATAAAGCATATACAGCTTGATTATCTTTTTTGATTACAGCGACAGTTTGTTTAGCTAATTTGTTGATGCATACGTGTATTCACTGTATATTACCAAAAAAAAGAAACCAAAAACACAATTCTATTTTTTACACTCACATGTTCACTTTTAGAATCACAAGAATCTATAGCTTTTTCTCTTGGCTCCCTCGTTTTTTCAGTACCTTCTAAATTAGTGTTGTTTCACTCAAAAAGTTCAAAAATAAAGAAGAATAATCTTTTCAGGAAAAAAAACTTGAGCGTTTGAACAGAATGATAACTTTAATATCTTATACGATGATCGCACTGTATCTTTCTGAATACATTAAAACATATTTAAACGAACGATATTTATTCCTTCTCAAAGTACTCTCCTTTACATTTCACATACTTTGACATCCTCTCAAATCATTTCGTAAAACAGATAGACCAGCTTTCCTTGGACACTGCAATAACATGCTCTTTAAATGCATTAACAGCTTCCTCTGGTGTTGAAAAATTAATTCGACGTAATTTTTTCTTAATAGTTGGAAAGAGGAAGAAATCACACAGAACTAAATCCGGGCTATAAGATGGATGTGATATAAATTTTATCCCAGCAGATCGAAGAAACACCGCTGTCAACTTTGCAGAATGTGCTGGAGCGTTGTCATGGTGCAAAACAATTTGTTGTTTCTAAACTTTTGACAACATTGTTGGCAAGCATGTGGTGGTGTACCAATCTGCAGTAACTGTTCTCTTATTCTCAAGTATAACAGAGCAAATGAAACCAGTACGCCTAATGAAAGATGCAATCATTTGTTTAGCACAAAAATCATACAAAACCCATTAAACGAAAATGTTCTCGGGTCACTTCCAAAAACAATTGCTACATTAAAACAACGTCAGATTTGATGATAATTATTTGCAGTGTTGCCATATTCAGCAACATACAGTGATCCTCGTATGTTTAATAATTACTGGTTACATTTAAGAAGTCATAGCACGCAGATTGCAATGGAAACTTAACTTGCAAACCAGCCAGAGGTGAAGAAACAAGAACGTCCATTTTATTCATCAATACGGACGCAAGATTTTTCTGATCAGAAAGAGTAGTAAATAAAATGAGGTGACAAAGCTTTTCCATGAATTGCATCATGATTACTGAATTCCAAATGGCAGAGAACAAGTGAAGAAACACCGGACAAGTGCAAATTCATATCGTTTTTCAGAGTTTGCTAGCAAAAATAGCTTTATATCTTGTTTTACATTAATGTTTGGTTACCTTTAAAAAACTTAAATGTCATTTTGACGTGGCATTTAGTACTAAAGATGGTTTATACAACTAGTAATCTAATGAATGAATTTAAAAGAAGGACATGAAGGTAGAACAGGAGCCAATGCATTTTTTTTCAGAATATCTTGTTAAAATGAATTTCATTCATTAATGTCTTTTTTCATAAAGATAAACGTTTGCTGTGCAAAGCACCAAAGCACCAAAGGCCTCCGAAGTATACTTAGACTTTTGTGCCCTTATATTTCATATAAGACAAAATGTAAGGAGGTGCAGCTCGATCCATGTTTGTATTTACATTTGTTTAAAAATTTATGAAAAGACTTGAGTGGCGCAGCCCGATACATGTGTAGCTCTTCTAAAATTGTTAATGAAAGAACAGCCCAGCTCGTTTTCAAACAAAACTGATCTTGTCGCCGTAGGCGACCACAGTCGTTACTAATCCAAGAGAGATAAAAGGAGAGGAGCACTTTAGAGACTTGAGCCAGTGTGCCATGGCAGATAAAATCTAAAGGTTCAGCAATTTTAATAGTAGAGAGAAGCCTTTATCCTCTAATCAACTTTAAACTATGATCTTTCTCATTCTTTATTGGTTTTCTCAATATACTCATTTTCTTTGTTAAGATTTCTCTTTTGCTTTCCTAAGCTACATAGTAATAACTGAAAAACTGAAATAAGAACAAACATTTTTATCTTGTCGTCGATATTTGACTTTTTTTATCTAACGTCTTTGTAAAATTTCATGTAATGAGTGGAATCACGTCCGTGCGCTTTGAATAACTTATCTAAACTATTTGCAGCATTTTTCTTTCAAATATGCAGTTTAGATCTCTCTTTATCGATTTCCACGACCTTTAAAAAATAACAACCTCAAGGGTTTCGTAACAGTCGAAATCGGGGCAGACAGATAGTTCAGGAATAAAAATTATTTTACACTGCCACTGATCAAGGCTATATATGTTTATAAATCTTCTTTTGAATGTAACATGTTTGTGAGTAATACTAACCACCATAGATTTTCCTGAATGTAAAAGAGCTTGATAAAAAATGTTTCTTGGTTCTTGTTTTAGTTTTTGCATTTGTGATTGTTCTAAGAATTGATGAGGAAGTACATTTTGCAGCAGTATTGAGCGTGCGAGACAAATGGGAAGAGAATTCAAGATATTCACAATAATCATAGTTTAAAATCAGAATGCTAAAAGGCTATTAATGTATATTGTGATTTTCAGTTTTCGATTTGGTTCTGAAACAATAATTTATAATTTGAGCAGAGTATGCCAGCACTTGTAGTTTTGATCATAAAAATATATGCTTTTGAGTTTTAAACTCTACACTTCTATGTTTCTATCTTCCTCTTTGTTTCCCCAGTCCAATTTCTTTATGTTTTTCATTTAATTTTGCTACCGTGTGTCTGTCTTCTTTTCTCCACTCGAGACAATTCTTTGGTGAGTCTTGTTCTGCTACTTTTCACTCCAATAGTCCAAATTCAAGCAGTCCGTCTTATATTTTTTGCTGTTGCTACTGATATTTTTCGTAGTTTTCTATTAACACTTTGATCAACCAGTAATTGCAAATAGTTGATTATTAGTATTTCAAAGTTTAAAACAAAATAGTTAAGCTAAGTGTGTCGCTATCTCAAGATATTATGAGACATTGATTGAAACTTTCAGAATTCATGGCTGAGGAAGTATACAAGATGTCTTTGAAATAAACGGAAGTATTTATACAATAAATTACTCAACGAAAAATAAGTCTGGTCAAAATAACAATCACACGAACGATTTTACTGGAATATTACACAAAAAAACTAGTAATTAAGTCCTGATGTCTCAAGGTTTCATAAAATTCTATTTTACTCAAAAACAAAAAAATAATAAGACGAACTGTTTCTCATTAATTAGGTGCAGATCTAAAAAACGACAAAATTATGTTTTTTTTTTCCAGTGGCGTGAAATATCTAAAGGTGATGATCAATACAGAAATTAATGTCCAAGGAATTCGCGAGGAAACTTTGAGACGATACGACGATACGCGCTGAATTTGACTCAGAAATTTGCTACAGGAATACTTCCTTCCATTTCAAAGCAAAGCATTTCCAAATACACGCGTATTGTCATATTTACCAAAATTGTTCACTCAAAAAAACCTGGTTTAGATGGAAAAAAAAGGAAATCTTCAGACAATGCATTCCCCTTTAATTCTGACGACCAACATTGGAATGATATTTAAAAATAGGCAGAACAATTAATTCTGAATAAGTTTGAAGCAAATAGTTAGAGCAACTGCAGTAGTAACGATTTAAATATCACCTGAGTGGAACTAAAGATATTCACGAAAGCAGTATCGTTTCTAATTCTAGAAAAATCAATCTACAGACCGTACTCAGCAACTGAACTGTTAAATAATTGTTACAGAGTAAGCTATCCCAACACACTTTTATTTTTTCTTTTTTTTTCAAACAGGCAACAAGCGCGAAAAACTGAAAACAAAAAATCGTAATAATTTCAAACACCCAGCCTGCAGATATTTAGAAAATAAATATTCAACTACATTCTATTGTTTCTAAACTGAAGTAATCAAGCAAGAATAAAATTTTGTTTGTTGGAAGCAGCATAAAAGCTATTCAACTATAATAAAATTACACAAAACTGTATAATGTAAAAGTACTTTAACAAAAACATGTTGTAATTTCCACAATGTGACTACACTGTAGGTAGGAAGTATGTGTTCCTACGCTAATGTGAAACTCTAACGCCCGCAAGGAAAATGACAAAAGGGGAAATCGAATGGAATTTGAAATTTCGACCTTATGAAACCCATGAATTTATTAAGTCAATTCCGAATTTTAATTAAGAAAAAGAAAGCGATAATCACATAACGTTTACCTACTGCGTGTGGTTAGAAATCAAACTTCACTTTAATTTTTTCCAACTGCGTTTTGCATAAAAAAGGATGATGAAAGAGCTATTAAGAGTAGGCGTTCGCAATTGTCGCATGAAAAATGGTAACGCAATCGAAGTTTTGTGATAAGTTGCGAAGTAATTCAGAGAGATTTTAGGTTTTATTATGTGTTTTCGGTCTGATTACTTGCAGAACAAAAATATTGGTCCTGATTCGGCGTAACAAATTGCCGGCTGTTAGTCAAGGCGTCGGTGGTTGGCTCGATTTGGCGACAGTTGGTCCGGTACTTTGTCACTCGCAATCACTGCCGATGTTAATTCTTAGCCTGCCTAGAGACCATTAAGATTACGTTAAGAAGGCCCTTCTGCAGGTTTGCTGCCCTAGAGCCCTTTCCCACTTCGACCCATTAATAAATGCTGGCCTCGTACACCAGCTGCGGTCGTGAAATATCAGACACAGTAAATCGACTGCATCTGGGGATAAACGCGATATTTGTTTTTCCGCGTTTTCCAGAAGTACCTAACAGACGGCGTAATTGCGTTCGTAAAAGCTCTATTATGTGTTTTCATTTGGCAAAGCCTCGCCGCTGAGATGTTAAATTAAAGCGGTTTTTACCGTCGAAGCACAATGTAAATGAGTTAGCTGCGAGCACGTGACCACACGCCGTCTATTCTCCCATTCCCTTAAACAAACTCGTACAATGTTCAACCGGCTGAATTTTTCAATAAATGCACATTACCTATCTCTAGGTGCAATATATTACAATTAAAGTTGAAGGTCCCAATATGCATGCAATTTTAACAGATCTCGTGCAATGGAGCGTGCACTGAAAGAACAAGCCTGCAATAATGTGCGGCCCCGTGACTGTAACGACATAAATAGAGCTTTATTTAATATACTGAATAATAGCTAGATTGAACTTTAAATTAACGTTTGGACTCGATTAGATTAATGTATTCATTATGCAGAAAATGTCTATTTATACTGTTGCATGTATTATTACAATGTAAAAACTTTATTTTTGTTAAAATACTTTTTAAAGCGTTAAATACTTTTTAATCACAAAAACGTCAAAATATCAATTAGCGCTACACAAAAAGAAAACGTAAAAACATGAATAAAAAAGCATTGATCCTGTTTCCATTCATTTTTATTGTCAAATTCGTAAAAAGATAAATAAATGCTGGTATCCTTTTGTACAATTGAACTTTAAATCCGTTTTGCAAAGCGAATGACTCAAAAAATTGTCCTTGATGTGGTTTACTGCTGAGTTAAGAACGCAGAAGAAATTGTTCAATTGCTAGCTTTAAAAATACTTTCGTCATTGAGAAATTACATTTTATAGCTAAAGCTTTGTTAGCAGGCTTTTCACCATTTTGATTAGCCTAGTAAAAGAAGAAGTTTCTGAATCTTTTTCATTCTTGCCAACAATAATGTGACAGAAGATATTCTTCATGTAAATTATTTTATAACCAACAATTCTCATTTGAATACAAAGATTTTTACGACAATCTGATGAACATTATTTCACTCTGGAAATTTTAAATTCAAATCTAATATTATCACATGTAATGACATTTGAAAAGCAAGTCTCATCTCTAATTATCTTTGCATCACTATGTGGGAGCAAACCCGGGAAATTTACAGGGGAATGTGGGTTTCATATACGTGATTATGTAGTTTTCATTTTTCTTGGGTATAATAGACATTGTTAAATTAATTCTGAACAATGATGCAATGATCTTCTAAGTGAACATTATCTACCATCTTGAACTTTCTAATTTAAGAAATTATCTATGGATTTTTGAGAATTTCTAGAAAGTTTCTCAAAAATAGCTACACGGATTGCTTAAGAATACTTCAAGATCGATAAGGAATGTGTGAAGTTTTTCATTCACTTTCAATAAATTGTTTCGTTTTTATAAATAGGATGTTATTATTCATAAAGTTTATTTAATTGGAGTATAATAATAACAAGATTCTATAGATAGCTAGTTATTTATGCCATAGGGGATAGGTGTGTTTATAAAATACACGCCACTGTCAAGGGCAAATTTCCAGAGGGTGGGTGCGTACAACACTCTTGATCTACTTGCACGCGACCGTTAACGTGACTCATGTGTTGCATACGAATTCCAGATTGTGTTAGTGGCATATCATTACGTTTTACCTGCCGTGAGCGTGAATTATGAATAACCCCGCCCAGTCGGGAGTCGGGAATAATTGTGACAGGACTTAATGTTGAAGATAATGAGCACCGCTGATGCATTGCAAGAATTATTTTAACACTAAAACTCCCACATCAGCCCTTAATTCGGCTGCTTGCGGCGCGAACAAACATTCCTCATTGTCCGCGGTGACATGATAGTGGTGTTTATGAACCATGTTGTTCGGGTTTTAATGCAAATTGTGTTTTGCTAACGCACTTCCGGTTTTACATGAAAATCGTTAGCTGCTCTCGGTTCTCCATCTCACTCCGAATTCGCTACGCTACTGCAGACGGTCTCTGGAGTCTGCTCCCGTTAAAACAATGTAGTTACATGTGATCTCTGACACAAACGCGATTTAACCATTCTCACATCACATTAATTGGTCTGTTGACATTCGTTAGTCACTCTATTCTTACTGTTGACATTAGCTTGAACTGAATCTTCTTCCCTTGTATGGATTTGATTTTGAGGTTATCCTTAACTTATTGTAACGCCGGTTATTTGTAAATTCTTGCGTGACATTTTAAATCAGTTCCATTGTTATGCTTACC